>CM076575.1:203887781-204076903 GCA_034641835.2 Pinus albicaulis | reverse complement strand
GATATAGTTTGAAGTTTGCCGATTTGTTGACTTTTCCTTTCCATTTCTTCTCTCCACCTGTCTTCAGTCTCTTTTATCTTTGGCAAACTGCCAGGAACACAGTCTGAAATGAGATTAATTGAATATAAGCTGTCATTTATGAATTGCGTGAGATTATTCATTATATTTCCGGCCCTTGATATTGCTCTATCAGATTTCATTAATTGATGTTCCCATTCTGTAAACAAGATTTCTTTGTGTTTTTCCTCTATCCTAGGAAGATTTGCTTCTTTTCCCTTTTCTGTATCCTGCCAGTTGAGAAACTCATAAATCTTTTCATCGGCATCATCTATTTCTTGTCTAAGAGTTATGATAGTTTGGATCAAAGATGAAGTAATCTCACAAAAAGGTTCTGCTTGTGACAGTTTTGAGCAAAATTCAATTAACTGCTGAGTCAATAATTTATTAGCCTCAAGGGCTTCCGATTTGAATTCATATAACTTTGGATAATCTTTAAACTTATCCAAAGTTGCTTGAAATTCCTTTTCTTGAATCATTTTTGCCTTTTCCTCATTTTGTAACAAACTCTGTAACTTAGAAATTTCTTCATTTAGCTGCTTTTGTTTGCCTAAAAGCTTTTCATCAACCTTCTTCTTTTCTTCAGCAAGCTGTTTCTCCAATTCTTTAGACCTGAATGTCTGATCCTGTAGTTGTTGTTGCAATTGGCTGATCAGTTGCTGATTCTCCTTAGCTTTTTCTTCCAGTGAAGCTATGTGAAGATCTTTCCGAGTTATTAGTTGAGAAACTTCTACAACTTTATCCACTGTTGCAGCACTATAAGCTCCTGTATACTGGGACAATTTCGTAAGGTCTTCAAATGGATTCATTTCATTGTTCTTATAAACAATATTCATAAACTCATCTGATGGAGTAGAAAATATACCCTTTTCTGTTTTTCTTTTCTTTCTTTGTCTTTTGACAACAGCCTTATGTTTAGGGCTGTAAAATACATCCAAAGGAGGGATCTCCTCACCTTTTACATCATAGGTGGCATCCTGTATTTCGGGAATGATGCACCCGATTGCATCTGAGAGGCATTTGAGGGCGGCTCTCTGGCTGTAAGGTTTGACTAAGAACATCCAATAGGTGTCCCATGTCAAACTGTTAATTCCTGCGATTAATCTGCCAGTTTTCTCCAGCTCTGGGTAACATGACTGTTCCAATGTTTTAGCCGATGTCAATTTACCTGGGGTACATTGAGAAATCATGTTAGATAAGTAGAGAGTGTCATTAATCAATTCAACCAAATTACTTGTGGTTAATTTGCATCTGGAAACTGCCCTCTCTGCTTTCATGAACTGGGATTGCCATTCCATAAATAATATCTCTTTATGTGATTCTAGGATCTTTGGCAATTTAGCTGACTGTCCTTCCTCAGTACCTTGCCACTCAAGATAATTGGTCAATGTCTCATCGGCCTGCTCGAAGTCTGTTCTAGCATCAGCCGATTTATCACTTAGAGATGTTGTTGAGTCACATAAAGGTTCTGCCTTGGCGATTTGTTTACATAACAGCTTTATCTGTGTTAATAATGCTTTGTTTATTTGCACTGCCTCTGCCCTGAATTCAGCTACCTGTGGAAGATTCTTTGTTTTCTCAAGCTGGGCTGATAGTTGAGCAATCTGCTCATCTTTTATCTTTAGCATTTGTTCATTGGCTGTCTTGAGTTGTGCCAATGCCTCTGATAACTCTTTCTGCTTCTGGACTGCACTCTGATCAATCCTCTGCTTTTCTTCCTGCAATTGTTGAGTTAATTGATTATTGGTTTGCTGTTGTGTTAACAATTGCAGTTCTGCCTGCTCTGCCTTCTGCCGTGCTTCTGATAGTTGTGCTTGTAATGAGAAAATCTCCTGGTCTTTTGTTTTTATTAAAAGACTCACCTCCGATGCCTTATCTATTGTTGCTGCCGAATAGGCTCCAGCAAATTGTGATAGTTTTGTTAGGTCCTCAGAGGGGTCAAATTCCTCCTTCCAAACTACATTGCCCATCACTGTTTGTTCTGGGAATAGGGAAGGTTGATCAGTCCTTCTCCTCTTCCTTTTTCGTTTTACCACAGCTTTGTGTTTCGGGCTATAGAAGACATCCAAGGGAGGAATTTCTTCTATCTGCAAAATAATCTGATCGGAGGGATCCTTTGGGATTATCTCTACTCCTTTAGAACTGGGTAGGCCGCTGGTTTCACCTGGAACTTGTTTTGAAATGGTCTCCTGTGTGTCTGCTACTCTTGATGTTTCGGCTTCCTTTGAGCCCTCAGGATTGTTGATAATTGAATTGAATTGCTGCCATTCCTGGAGCAATTTGGGATTAATTTGAGTATCTTCATTTCCCTTTATGGTGCTCTGTTCCTGCTCTTTCGTCTGGGTTTCCTCTTGCACTTTCTCCTGTTCTTTTGTTGCAATCTGAGGTTCCTTAATATGTCGTCGTTCGTGCTCGCTGATCCTCGTCGTCGGGCTTGTTGCTATCGTATTTAAAGGCAGTTTGCAACCTCTCGTTCTCTAAGTCTCGTTGAATCTAACTAAATCTTCATCTTGATATCTCATTCTCGCCAACGATCTAACTTTGGGACATTGACTCTACTGTGGAGAACAGATCATCAAACATATCTTCTTTATGATCAAACTTTGCCAATTTGGCCTGTTCAAGAGAATTATAGGCAACTTTGTCGGGATCAAATTGCCTATTAGGGAGAGTTGCTAGAGTTAATGATTTCATCTTTGTAGCTTCTTTCTCTGCATGTTTGAGATCATTCAAGGTGTAGACACCACATCTAAGAGGAAAAGAGGGCCAGACCTGCTTCTTATTTTTCTTTAGAGTTTGTGTAACGCCCTCTGAAATAATCTGATAGGCTATCTCCCTTGCCAGAAGTTTATCAGGTATGTACAAAGGAAGAACATGGGGTTTGGATTGGCTGCCGAAAATTCTTATATAAGTAAATTTTTCCTCTGCAAACCATCTCCCTAAGCCAGTTAAATCAATCCCTGCTTGGTAGGAAATCTTGGGAGCAGGTTTATCAAAAATAGAGTAATGAATGGGTAACATGAAGCCATTGCAGATTTGGTATAAATGGTGCCTATGGGAGGTTTTCCACAATTTCTGATGGTAAATGTGAATGGGCATGGGGTCTTGTGGAGTCCACCTCCAGCCGAGCACGGGAAATTCAGAATTAAAACACAGGGTGTCCAGGATATAAGCGCTGTAGTAGAATGGGGGAATAAGCCTTTCAGTAATGCGGGTCTTGTTTCTGAAATCAAGAACTGCGGTGACTAACTTATCAGACAGTATAGTTCCCCAATCCATAATTTCACCATTACACGCTGCCTCTATCAAAGGAACCATTTCTATAGTGAAATTAGAGGAGTCGTGCAAACCCCATAATCTACACATCATGATCCCAGCATAACAATAAGGAGAACATAGAGAATCAACAGAATACATACCGGAAGATTTATGCTTGTGTTTTGTCGGATTCTGCCTCCAATTCCGAATGGGTTCGGATTCAGTTTCGTTCTCATTTCGGAATTTCTCCAGAAATGCCTTGTTGTACTTCTTCTCTGGCTCAGGCAAATGATACATTTGCCTCAAATCATTAGCTTGAAATGAACCAAAGATTCTCCCATCTCTGGTGCAGAAGGTTCTGTCTGTGATTGGGAGTTCCTCAATTGCCCACCTTACTACATCCGTATATGGGAGAATTTGTTCCCGAGCTGCTATCCAATGAAGGAAAGAGTCGGCTAAGTCCTTTAAAGTACCTTCAGATTTTTGAGTCGTATCTACTGTGGCTTCTACTGTTGTCACTTCAGGTTCTTCAGCTTCTATCAAATTATAGGTACTTTGCCAAGAAGTTTTGCCGAGACCTAAACATGTAGTATCAGATATCAATCCTTTCTTTTTATTTCCTGGATCAGCGATGGCTTGTATTATGGCTGGCGAAGTGGAAGTGTTTGCAGTTTTCTTGGACTTCTTCCCCATTTTGCTTGTGTCTATTAGCTTGGAAGAATTCTGCACAGGAGTAAAAATAAGCGTAACACAGAGAATTGGCAGTGAAAACCAAATATGGGCGAAATATATTGATTAATGCATGATGAAGAATTAACTTAAGGTGGCCGTGGATCCAATCCGTGAAAAGATTTTAGACTTACCATTTCATTAAATGGCCGTAAAAACCTGTCAATATTTTAAATGTCCATCACGTCGTTTATTGGTGGAATGATTTTTTTAAGCGTGCCTTGGCCGTTTTGGCGGTTGAGCGCAGGTGAATCTCTATTAGAAAGATAAGGCCTTAAATAAGAATTAATCGTAATATCCCCGTTTTAACAACTTTCTTGAAGTTCGTGTTTTGGCTTTATCGCATCGCATCGGGGCGAAAAGGCGCTTTTTTTTATATTGGCATCTCTTGGAATCCTCGTTCGCCGATAGCGATATCGCATCGCATCGGGAGCATTTAACTGGGACTCTTTTAAAAGCATGCATGGTATATCGCCGATCGCTTATTGCGTGTTATCGTGTCGGAGCAAACCAAAGGTTCCTTAAGTTATGTCTCCTTTGTCATTGCGATATGCGATCTTGCGATCGCTTTATCGCAATGATAAAAGATTTAATTATTTATATCCCAAGGCCATTATTGGTTTGTCAAAAAGGTTTTTTGTAATGTTCTTTATTTCATTTTCGGACCTTTTTGAATAATACAAAATTGATACCAATTAAAAATAAAAGGGACCCATTTCATATTATAGTGTTGTGAATAAAAATTATATGAAATGGGGGGTTGTTGTAGAGGACAACAATTGGCGATTCGCTGGAAGAAACAGTTATCTCTGAAAAGTATGGAAATACTTAAAATTTTTCAAAATAGAGTTTCAATCAAAAGGGAAAATTCTAATATAACTAAGTATATATGCATTCCAAATAAAATGAAACTATTTCTTGCTAATTTCCTCTCTTTGTTTAAAATTAGATACATTCTAAGTTTTAAATAGGCCTCTATTGGTTTATAATGATAAAACAGAAAACCTTTCCAAAGCAGCTTTTTGGTTAACTCGTCTGTCATAGGTAGAGCCTCTGCTGCCAGCAAACGTTCATAGTTCCAACAGGGATACCTTTTAACCATGTTATTGTCCATTATCCCATCCATCTTAGAGTATGATTAACAGAATGAATTCAAAATATGCTTTCATATTTTGTATTTCCTTTTACTTTTTTTTTTTTTGTTATTTCTAAGATAAAAAGCCATTGTCCTGGTTTGGTGGCCAGCTGTTTGACAATGCCATTCACTAGTAGTAATCTAACCGAACAAGCTGGCTCGTGATGAGACCCCTTGTCTTATAATTTTAAGCCATTACCCTATTTTGGTATGCAGTATTGGTAATGTCGGTTAAACTATTTCCCTATGATCATGGTAAGCAGGCTTGTAATAAGACCTCTTATCTTTTATATCAAAATTTTAGAATTACACTCTGAGTAATCATAAACTTTTGGTGAATGGGATGGACAATTTTCTCCTTAAGAGTAAATGGATGACAGGGTAAGAGTTGATGATGCTGAAATTGGATTAGTTTCTGTTTTGATATTGATAACCTTTTTGTTGACCAATTTAAAAACATAAAATGATTCTTTAATACTTCTAAACTTTGAGAAGAGTTCGCAAAAATTGAAGGGTGGCTTCAGAATGCAATTATACTTAGTTTCCTAGAAATTGTTCCTCTTGTTTAAGACTTCTATTTATTTAAAAGTAAATATCAACAATCCTTTCTTTTGAGCAACTTTTAAATACAACAAAGGTCAATGGAAGATACCTTACAACTTTATTTCCTAATGATCCTAAAAATAAATCCTACTTAGAACTAAAGGAGAAGGGATTACCTTCTCAATTGAAGAATTTCTTTAAGATGAGGCCATTAACAGGAAGATAATCCCTCTTTCCTGTTAGATCTTGTAACATGAATGTCGAATGGCCTATCTTCTCGCTGATCTGAAATGGTCCAAGCCACATCTTTTGGAACTTGGTGTGTTTACCTTTATCTTCATGGGCTTTATCCCATTTCAGAACTAGATCACCAACCTGCAACTGTTTAGAACTAGATGAAGCTAAATCAAATGATTTTTTGATTATCTGCTGATGTTTTGCATGAGTAATTTTGGCCTTTTCTCTTTCTTCTTCTAATTTTAAAATTTGATCATGTCTAAGTTGGATAGAAGAAGAGGGGCTTTCTTCAATAAACTGTACTAGGGCAAGAGAAGGAAGTGCTAAATTGGTTGGTAGTATTGCTTCTTTCCCATATACAAGATTGAATGGAGAAGTACCTATGGAGGCCTTCTGTGTTATTCTATCTGCCCATAGTGCGAATATTAAAGATTTATGCCAATTTTTATGATTCTGTTCAATAGTTCGTTTAATGATTTTAAGGAGATTTTTATTGGTAGATTCTGCTAGACCATTACCCTGGGGATAATAATTTGCAGAATATTTTAGTTTAAAACCTCTTTTAATAGCGAACTCAAACATGGAATTACCAGAGAAATAAGATGCATTATCAAAAACAAGAGCATTTGGGACACCAAACCTGGTAATGATGAATTGATCTATAAATTCTATAATTCCTTCAGAGTTTGTTGTTTTTAATGGAATTGCTTCAACCCACTTGGTAAAGTAATCAGTAGCAGTAAGGATATACTTATGTTGTTTGGAAGACTATGGAGAAATTTCTCCAACGATATCCAATCCCCATTGTTCAAAAGGTTGCTCAATGTTGACTGGTTGCAAAGGGAAAGCTGATTTTCTTTGTCTTCCACTGGAGGTTTGACAACTTTGGCATTTCCTTACATATTCGTGAGTATCTCTGAATAAATTGGGCCAATAATACCCAGCATGAATGATTTTTTGAGCTGTAGTGTCAGCTCCAAAATGTCCTCCGGCTGGTCCGTCATGTAGCTCCTGCAAAACCTTTTGTGCTTCAGGTTTTTCTAGGCATCTTAATAAAACTGAATCATAGTTTTGTCTAAAAAGTACATCATCAATGATTATGAAGTTTTTTGCTTTTAATCTAATGGCCCGTTTGTTTTTATAAGAAATATTAGGAGGTGCATATCCATTTTTCAAATAAAAGATTAAATCTGCGTATTGAGATTCGGAATTGGTAATACTTATCTGATTGATTTCTTCCATATGTTCTGTATCACCTGATTCCGGAATGTTGGATGCTCCTACTAACAACCTGCAAAAACCTTGACCCCTCACAATCTTTGCTGGCTTGATTTCCAAGTCATACTCTTGAAGTGCTGTAACCCAATTGGCCCTTTTCTCACCTAATTCCCTTTGGATCAGTAATTGTCTTACTGCATAAAAAGGAACTATAACCTTTGTATGAGCTTTTAAAAGGAAGGGCCTATAGTGTTTAATGGCTTTATACACAGCAAAGGCTTGTTTTTCAACTTCGGAATAATTTAGTTCTGCACCCTAGAAATTTGAACTGAAAAATGAAATCGGTGCTTCCAGGTCATGATCATTAATCTGAGTGAGTACTGCTGCATAAGATGAATCGGATGCGATAGTATACAATGTGAAATGATTAGAAAAATTGGGAGTGTTTAAAGCAGGGGCATTGATTATTGATTGTTTGATTAAATCAAATGCTTCTTTTTCCACAGATCCCCATTTAAACACTGAATTTTTCTTAATCATGCTTTGTAATGGTAAAATGATCTGAGAAAAATCAGGAACAAATCTTTTCACAAAGTTGATCTGACCTAAAAAAGACTGCATGGATTTTTTATTATGAGGAAATGGGATTTCAGAAATTTCTTTAATCCTGTCAGGATCAATATAAATACCATCTTTGGAAACAATAAAACCCAGGAGCTTTCCTTGATCAAGAGCGAAGAAGGATTTTTTAGGATTGAGTGAGATACCATACCTTTTGCAACATTGAAAAATTTGATTTAAGTCACACAAATGATTGGATCTCTTTCTAGAAAATACAGTAATATCGTCTAGGTAGACAACTACTGTTTTATTAATCAATCCTTTGAAAGCGATATCCATCGCTCTTTGGAATGTGGCTCCTGCATTAATAAGTCCGAAAGGCATTTTCTGATAAGCATAAGTTCCCCATTTTGTTCTGAATGTAGTTTTAAGTCTGTCATTAGGATGAACCAAAACTTGGTTATATCCTGAAAAACCATCTAAAAAGGACATTAATTCAGAGCCTGCTACTGATTGGAGTATCTGCTCCATAGTAGGTAATGGGAAGTTATCTTTGAGGCTTGCTTTATTCAGATTTCTAAAATCTATACAAATCCTAATGTCGCCATTTTTCTTTCTGACAGGCACCATATTAGAGACCCAGTTTGAGTGCCGAACGGGAAAAATAATCTTAGCTTTCAAGAGTTTATTGAGTTCCGATTTTATTTGACTCTCTAAGTTCGGATGTATTTTCCTTAATTTCTGCTGAACTGGTTTCTGATCGGGAAGCATTGGAATGGTATGCTGGATAATAGTTGTATCATATGTCTTTAGATCGTCATATTTCCAAGAAAAAACATGTTTATGTTTCTTTAAGAGTTTAATGAATGCTTCCTTTTCTTCTACAGAAAGTCCTAATCCTAGATTAACGTTTTGAGGATTTTGTTCAGTGCCAAGGTTTATCAATTCAAACCTTAAAGTAGAGCTTTGGAGCTTTGGATTGGTCACAGGTTTAAATCTATCTTTAATATCATAAAGATCCTCAAGCTTCACCACAGGCTTTGGAATTGAATTTTCCTCGGATTTACCTCTCATTTGAAGGTCATGTTTGCTTTCCTCAATGATCTGGTCATCATAGGACTTTTCTGAAGTCAAAAATTGTAAAATGTCTTCATCGTGATTAAATATTCTCCAATTAGTGACATTGTCAGGAATTGTCGGCCTAAAAAGTAATTCTATTGAAAATCTATCTGGGCTATAATCTTCGGAGGGTATGAGTCTGGAAGCAACATTGGCTAGCAAGTCTGCTGCTGAATTTTGAGACCTAGGGATAGAAGAAATATTGAATGCAGAAAAGTGCGTGGTAAGTTCTTGTACCAGTGACTGATAATGTTTGAGATGATTTGAAAGACAATGAATTGTATTTCTCACCTGTTTGACAATAATTTCAGAATCGCCGAATACTTTCAAATATTGCACTTTAAGGCCAATTGCTTTATACAAACCTTGGACTAAGGCTTCATACTCGGCTGTGTTGTTTGTGCATTCAAATTCTAACCTACAGGACAGCATTGTTTTTTCTCCTTGCGGGCTAACCAATATACACCCTGCTCCTGAACCTTCGTTAGATTTGGAGCCATCAAAATATAAAGACCAAAATAAAGAAGTATTAACAATCTTATTTACAGTTTCTCCAGTATCATTAAAACATTTTGACCTATCTGTTTGTGAATAGTTTTCGATCTGTGATGTTAAATTGTTTACTGAGAAAGGAGATGGTTGGGCAGTGAAATTTCCAAAAAATGACTCATATGAATAATTTCCCAAGATGTTGTTATTAAATGCAATTGGTTGATTTTCCTGTTCAAAATCTGTTACAATGTGGGTCATGTGTTTCTCCCGATTGATTTTTATTTGATTTGGCTTTCCCCTATAGGGTAACCACATGTGAGACCAATCGGTAGAAATATACCCATGGAGCTTTTCAGACCAATCCCTACTCAAGATCAACCCATAAAATTCAGGTATATCAGCTATTAGGATATCAATTCGTTGAACTACCCATGGATCAGCTGATAACCTGATAGTTACAGAGTTAATCTCTCCTAAAACCTGGACCTTGGTTCTGTCTAACTGTACAATGTGTATGGAAGACTTTTGGGGTTCTATGTTCAGTTTGGAACAAACTGAAGCCGGCATTATATTGGATGATGCCCCTGAGTCAATCAAACAGTTGTGTAGGTTTCTGTTGTAGATCTCAAAGGTCAAAAGGAAGGGTGGAGTATGAGAATTCGATCTATCTCCAATCAGGACTGAATCAGTAGCTTCTATCATACCAGAAGGTGGTTGACCCGAATCATTTGTGGCTTTTGCACTGGGAAGAGGTGAAGAGGGAACATCATTAAATTCTTTGAGAAGCAATTTCTGCTGATGTTTTAATTTGCTAAGTTCAAACATAGTAATGTTTGCCTTAGTTTTCTTCATATCATCAACAATATTGTAATCCATTGAATCGGACACTACTAATGTTTTAGATGTTGAAGGAGTATTTGAAGTTGAAGGTTGGTTTTGGGGAACTACTACAGGTGACTTCTTTGTAGGTACTTTTTCCTTTGTTGTAGCAACACCTGCACTCCGTTTCTTTGAAGTTTCCTGAATAGGTTCGGAGGTACTTTTACTCCTAGTAGAGACAGGGAAAGCTTCTTCATCATTATCTGTATCGGAGTTGGGCAGTATGAAATTCCACATTCCATGGCATTCAACAACTTCCTCTTCATCATCAGTTGGTGAGATTGTTTCCTCTTCCTCTTCTTCTTGATCTGAATCTGCATTAGATATGACATTCGGTGGTTTTGATTCGGTTCTCTTGTAATTCTTAAAGGGCCTTTTGGTTGAAGTTTCAGTGACTTGTTTTTTGATTTCAACCATTTCATTTGACATGGTCTTGAGGACCTTTTGGAGGCCTTCCATATCATATGGATCTTTCGAGATTTTCTTCTTTGAGTCTTCTTTGAATGAAACTTTTTTGGTTTTTCTTTCCTCAAGAGCCGCTTTCTTTTCTAGAGCATTAATACGTTTTTCCACAGCAAGTGCTTCTTTCATGTTTTCAGCAAGTGTTGGTTTTGCGGCCCCGTCTACAAAAATAGCTATATTGGCAGGTAGGGCAGTAATATACCACTCACTTCTGATTTGTTCACTTGGTTTGGAGGTCGTTGGGATTTTATTCAAAATTTTATTGAAACGAGCATTAAATTCTTTAATTGGTTCCCTATGCTCTATCCTAAGATTGGAGAGATCATTTATTAATGTAGCTAAAGATCTGTCATCTCCATACTTAGTGAGAAACTGTTCTTGGCAAATGTTCCAACTGGTAATAGAATCAGAAGGCAGGGAAAAATACCAGGATCCTGCTGATCCTTGCAACGTATAAGGGAAAAGCCTAACAACGACATCTTGCTCTGTTACTCCCTTCAAATTAACTGCTAACATGAAGTTATTGATATGTTCCTCAGCTTGGGTTCCATTTTCTGGATTAAACTTGGGTAGCCATTTTTCAGGAGCATCTAGTAATGCATGTAATGGTGCGGGCATGTTGACTGCACCAGGTCTGGTCCATGGATCTGCCATTGTAATACCAGTGGTGGATGATACTGTTGTTGAAATTCCAGATGTCTGGGAAGGAATTGATGTTGAGGAGTGAGCAGGTTGAGATGTTGAAGTTCCAAATTCCTGGTGAACAACAATATGTAATGAGGGAGTGGATGGTTGACTTCGCACCGGGGAGGATGAGATGGAGGATGTGGATGAAAGTGCTTCACTGTCAGAATCTTCAGTGTTTTTCTTTGCCCTTTTCCTTTTAGGTAAAGGGAACTCAGTAGGTTCAATACCGAGCTTCCCACTCTGAAGTCAAGTGAGAGGGTGAGGTAGATCGAATTGCGAAGTCTCACTGCTTTGAGATAGCTCAGATTTCTGTGGTGAAATCGAGAAAGTCTGAAGTTTTTGGATGAGAGACTGAACTTCAGGAGATTCAAGACTTAATTGTTCTGGAGTATGGTGGGTTTGAGCAGTGATAGTGGATACCTCTTCTTCTTGCTTGGATGCTGGAGAACCAACATGTAATTGGGAAGTACGAGGTGATGTGGAGGGAGAATTACTCTTAGAATGGTTTGCAGATTTGGGTTTGTTTGCCATTCACAGTTGATGGCCCTCCTTCTAGCGCCAAAAATGTTGATGCCTCGAAAATCGCTGCAACAACACTGGGGGATAACCACCCGGTCCGGACCTTAAACAGCTCCTTTTCCATTTGGGATGGTGGCTCCGACTGGATATAATGGGACCAGTTTCCCGATAAAGAATAGAAAGGGGTGGATGAATGATTGTTTTAATAAATGATAATGAATGGAGTACTTAATCTATAAGCAAAAATGCAAATAACTATTTTATCCCGGGAAGCTTCTATTCTTAAGTGCAACGTTTGATGATCTATGTTTGTCAATAGGCATATAGATGACACTATTCAATAAACAAAGATATTCATTTAAATAATAATTACTTCATTCAATTAATTGAATGAAGTAATTGATAAAACATTGTTACACTTATCTTTATATTACTGATACGTAAATGATTGAAAGAATAGCAAACTGTAAACATCTAGTAGTGGAAAGTATAAAGATTGCTGTTAAAACACATTTAAATATTCAATAATAGCAAAAGTAATCAAACGACAATTTTCATAAAAGAATGAATTCAGACATAGATAGTAGTACCATATGAGCTGCAAGTCTTTCTCAATGTAAATCGAAATTCGAATTCCTTCTTCCGACTCAGAAATACTTTTAAATAAAGGCAATAGTGCACATCCACATAAAAGCTTCGTTATCAAAATTTGGAAAAATTGGTCCAGTTTTCATAAAAAAATATGCCTGAAGTACAGTAGTGCAACTTCAGGTTTCAGTCATATACAAAAACTTACGACCTTTTCTAAATACATGAAAGGGTCTATAAATACTAAATTAAACTAACAAACTACAAAATTAAAATGCTACTAAGTTGGTGTAACTTGATCTGGAATATCTCCTTCTATGGCAATCTGGTAACCAGCAGCATGATTCATCACTTAGGCTGTTCGTCTTTAGTCCTGAGCTGGCATATTGAAAGCATCGGCTCCACTTCTGGTGGTCGGTTAAGGCGAGAATTGAGTTGGGCATCATAGGTGGCATCCTGTATTTCGGGAATGATGCACCCGATTGCATCTGAGAGGCATTTGAGGGCGGCTCTCTGGCTGTAAGGTTTGACTAAGAACATCCAATAAGTGTCCCATGTCAAACTGTTAATTCCTGCGATTAATCTGCCAGTTTTCTCCAGCTCTGGGTAACATGACTGTTCCAATGTTTTAGCTGATGTCAATTTACCTGGGGTACATTGAGAAATAATGTTAGATAAGTAGAGAGTGTCATTAATCAATTCAACCAAATTACTTGTGGTTAATTTGCATCTGGAAACTTCCCTCTCTGCTTTCATTAACTGGGATTTCCATTCCATAAATAATATCTCTTTATGCGATTCTAGGATCTTTGGCAATTTAGCTGACTGTCCTTCCTCAGTACCTTGCCACTCAAGATAATTGGTCAATGTCTCATCGGCCTGCTCGAAGTCTGTTCTAGCATCAGTCGATTTATCACTTAGAGATGTTGTTGAGTCACATAAAGGTTCTGCCTGGGTGATTTGTTGACATAACAGCTTTATCTGTGTTAATAATGCTTTGTTTATTTCTACTGCCTCTGCCCTGAATTCAACTACCTGTGGAAGATTCTTTGTTTTCTCAAGCTGGGCTGATAGTTGAGCAATCTGCTCATCTTTTATCTTCAGCATTTGTTCATTGGCTGTCTTGAGTTGTGCCAATGCCTCTGATAACTCTTTCTGCTTCTAGACTGCACTCTGATCAATCCTCTGCTTTTCCTCCTGCAATTGTTGAGTTAATTGATTATTGGTTTGCTGTTGTGTTAACAATTGCAGTTCTGTCTGCTCTTCCTTCTGCCGTGCTTCTGATAGTTGTGCTTGTAATGAGAAAATCTCCCGGTCTTTTGTTTTTAATAAAAGACTCACCTCTGATGCCTTATCTATTGTTGCTGCCGAATAGGCTCCAGCAAATTGTGATAGTTTTGTTAGGTCATCAGAGGGGTCAAATTCCTCCTTCCAAACTATATTGCCCGTCACCGTTTGTTCTGGAAATAGGGAAGGCTGATCAGTTCTTCTCCTCTTCCTTTGTCGTTTTACCACAACTTTGTGTTTCGGGCTATAGAAGACATCCAAGGGAGGAATTTCTTCTATCTGCAAAATAATTTGATCGGAGGGATCCTTTGGGATTATCTCTACTCCTTTAGAACTGGGTAGGCCGCTGGTTTCACCTGGAACTTGTTTTGAAATGGTCTCCTGTGTGTCTACTACTCTTGATGTTTGGGCTTCCTTTGAACCCTCGGGATTGTTGATAATTGAATCGAATTGCTGCCATTCCTGGAGCAATTTGGGATCAATTTGAGTATCTTGATTTACCTTTATGGTGCTCTGTTCCTGCTCTTTCGTCTGGGTTTCCTCTTGCACTTTCTCCTGTTCTTTTGTTATAACCGGAGGTTCCTTAGTATGTCGCTGTTCAGGCTCGCTTGATCCTGCTGCCGGGCTTGTTGCTAACAGATCTAGGGGCAGAGTTTGCAACCTCTGTTCTCTAAGTCTGTTGAATTCAACTAACCCTTCATCTTGATATTTCATTCTGGCCAACGATCTAACTTGGGACATTGACTCGGCTGTGGAGAACAGATCATCAAACATATCTTCTTTATGATCAAACTTTGCCAATTTGGCCTGTTCAAGGGCATTATAGGCAACTTTGTCGGGATCAAATTTCCTATTAGGGAGAGTTGCTAGAGTTAATGATTTCATCTTTGTAGCTTCTTTCTCTGCATGTTTGAGATCATTCAAGGTGTAGACACCACATCTAAGAGGAAAATTGGGCCAGACCTGCTTCTTATTTTTCTTTAGAGTTTGTGTAACGCCCTCGGAAATAATCTGATAGGCTATCTCCCTTGCCAGCAGTTTATCAGGTATGTACAAAGGAAGAACATGGGGTTTGGCTTGGCTGCCGAAAATTCTTACATAAGTAAATTTTTCCTCTGCAAACCATCTCCCTAAGCCAGTTAAATCAATCCCTGCTTGGTAGGTAATCTTGGGAGCAGGTTTATCAAAAATAGAGTAATGAATGGGTAACATGAAGCCATTGCAGATTTGGTATAAATGGTGCCTATGGGAGGATTTCCACAATTTCTGATGGTATATGTGAATGGGCATGGGGTCTTGTGGAGTCCACCTCCAGCCGAGCACGGGAAATTCAGAATTAAAACACAGGGTGTCCAGGATATAAGCGCTGTAGTAGAATGGGGGAATAAGCCTTTCAGTAATGCGGGTCTGGCCTCTGAAATCAATAACTGCGGTGGCTAACTTATCGGACAGTATAGTTCCCCAATCCATAATTTCACTATTACACGTTGCCTCTATCAAAGGAACCATTTCTATAGTGAAATTAGAGGAGTCGTGCAAACCCCATAATCTACACATCATGATCCCAGCATAACAATAAGGAGAACATAGAGAATCAACATAATACATACCGGAAGATTTATGCTTGTGTTTTGCCGGATTCTGCCTCCAATTCTGAATGGGTTCGGATTCAGTTTCGTTCTCATTTCAGAATTTCTCCAGAAATGCCTTGTTGTACATCTTCTCTGGCTTAGGCAAATGATACATTTGCCTCAAATCATTAGCTTGAAATGAACCGAAGATTCTCCCATCTCTGGTGCAGAAGGTTCTGTCTGTGATTGGGAGTTCCTCAATTGCCCACCTTACTACATCCGTATATGGGAGAATTTTTTCTCGAGCTGCTATCCGATGAAGGAAAGAGTCAGCTAAGTCCTTTAAAGTACCTTCAGATTTTTGAGTCGTATCGACTGTGGCTTCTACTATTGTCACTTCTGGTTCTTCAGCTTCTATCAAATTATAAGTTCTTTGCCAAGAAGTTTTGCCAAGACCTGAACATGTAGTATCAGATATCAATCCTTTCTTTTTATTTCCTGGATCAGTGATGGCTTGTTCTATGGCTGGCGAAGCGGAAGCGTTTGCAGTTTTCTTGGACTTCTTCCCCATTTTGCTTGCATCTATTAGCTTGGAAGAATTCTGCACAGGAGTAAAAATAAGCGTAACACAGAGAATTGGGAGAGAAAACCAAATACGAGCGAAATATATCGATTAATGCATGATGAAGAATTAACTTAAGGTGGCCGTGGATCCAATCCGTGAAAAGATTTTAGACTTACTATTTCATTAAATGGCCGTAAAAACCTGTCAATCTTTTAAATGTCCATCACGTCGTTTATTGGTGGAATGATTTGTTTAAGCGTGCCTTGGCCGTTTTGGCGGTTGAGCGCAGGTGAATCTCTATTAGAAAGATAAGACCTTAAATACGAATTAATCGTAATATCCCCATTTTAACAACTTTCTTGAAGTTCGTGTTTTGGCTTTATCGCATCGCATCGGGGCGAAAAGGCGCTTTTCTTATATTGGCATCTCTTGGAATCCTCGTTCGCCAATAGCGATATCGCATCGCATCGGGAGCATTTAACTGGGACTCTTTTAAAAGCATGCATGGTATATCGCCGATCGCTTATTACGTGTTATCGCGTCGGAGCAAACCAAAGGTTCCTTAAGTTATGTCTCCTTTGTTATTGCGATATGCGATCTTGCGATCGCTTTATCGCAATGATAAAAGATTTAATTATTTATATCCCAAGGCCATTATTGGTTTGTCAAAAAGGTTTTTTGTAATGTTCTTTATTTCATTTTCGGACCTTTTTTGAATAATACAAAATTGATACCAATTAAAAATATGATTATATCTGATCTTCACATATAGTGATCTTGTTTCAAAGCATAAACAACCCGGATTGATAATAAATAATTGTGTTAGTTTAGGTACATAAATTAGCTCAACAATGGGCTTCCTACAACAATTTCACTTGGTAATAAGGTACAAGAAAGGTATTTACAACAAGGTTGCTGATATGCTTTCAAGGCCTATTATTAGTGCTAGTACTTTGCTTAATAATGATTCTATTGTACATGAGAGCTACATAGAACATTATGCATCAAATGTTGATTTTAAGGATGTGTATGCTAACTTGAGTGAAGGGAATCATGTTGACGAGAATGATTATCATTTGCATAATAATTTTCTGTTTCATTTGGGCAAGTTATGTATACCACAGGAGGAGAGACTAAGCATCATGAGAGAAGCTCATTCTTCTCTCATAGCTGGACATTTCAGGGTAAGAAAAACGGTGGCACATTTACAGAGGTATTGTTATTGGCCTCGCATGGTAGATAGTGTTTCACGTTTCATTAGAATTTTTTCATTATGTGCGAAAAGCCAGCCTAGCAATAGGAAGCTTGGTTTATATATGCCATTTTCGATACCTTCTAGAGCATGGGAAAGTGTTTCTATGGATTTTTTTGTAGGGCTACCATTATCTAGAAAGCAGCATGATTATATTGTTGTAGTAGTTGATTGTTTCAGCAAGATGTGTATTCTTATGCCATGTAAGAAATCTATAACTGCTGAAAAAAATGCTGATTTATATTTTCAACATGTATGGGTTCATTATGGCTTGCCTAATTCTATTGTTAGTGACAGGGATCCCAGATTTGTGGGGAATTTTTGGTCCAATTTATGGAAGATGGTGGACACCAAGTTGAAGAAGAGTACTGCTTTCCATCTGCAAACAGATGGACAAACAGAGGTAGTGAACAAAACCATTGTACATATTTTGAGAGGTTATTGAAACAAGCATCCCAAGCTTTGGGATGAGCATTTGCATTACATTCAACATGCTTACAACCGGGCCAAACACTCTTCTACAAATACTTCACCTTTTGAAGCTTGTTTTGGGTATTTGCCTAAGTCACCTTTAGATTTTATTCTTGAGAAGGATGTGGCCATTGACAGTCATAGTGACATTGAAAAATCTCGCATGTTCATTGAAAGAATTCATCTTATACATCAGTAAGTTCAAGAACAGCGTAAAAAAAGTCAAGGCAAGTACAAGGAGAGGCATGATAAGCACATAATTGATCATAATTTTCAAGAAGGGGATGAGGTATGGTTGCATATTAGTAAGGAAAGAATGCAAGGAGAAGGTAAAAAACTAAAGCCTATTCATTATGGTCCATTCAAGATCCTTAAAAAAGTTGTAAATAATGCTTTTCAATTAGATTTTCCTTCATACATGCAAATGTATTCCGTTGTGAATGTGGAAAATTTACGTTTGTATGAACCTCCTTTAATTGTTGATTATGAAAGTGATATTCAGCTGCCATCCATAGAGGATTTATCGCCAGAATTTTTGGATGAGTTGAAAGAGGATGCTATCCTTGACAGAAGGACACGCACTTCAAGGAGGGGAAATGTTTATTATGTTTGAGTTGGTCTTAAAGGCAGCAAACCGAGTAAGGAAAAGTGGATTGAGGTGGAAAAGGTGAGGGACCTGTACCCTCATCTTCTTAACAGGTAATTGAAGGCTTTTGGGGTCCAAAATCTTCCTAATGGGGAGGTGTGATCAGGTGATCATGTCCTAAGTGAATAAAATGCTCAAAATTGGAATTGCTCAGAATTGGTTGAAACCAACACGACAGGATAGGCCTCGTCAATACGATCCTGTAGCCGTGAATGGAACTCAAATCTGACAATGTATGTGAAAGTTATTCAAGTTTGAAAATTCACAATTTCATGCAAAAGTCCAGTTTGACTTGGGTTGACTTTGATTAAAAAAAAATATTAAAAAAAATAATATTCCACAGCATATTCCAGGAATATTCTTCAAAAACCTATCATGGCTCGACATTTTTCATTCGTAGATTGGAGGATTTTTATGATTGTTGGTTTTGGACCAATCAGTATCTGCCACGTGGCAAGCCTAGAGGCCACCACGTGGCCCCAAGATTGAAGATTTTTACAGTGGAAAAAATTATTAGAGTTGGTAGGATTTGACCCCGAGTCGGGTGGCCGCCAATCCACAGGCCCAATTGGCTCACCTGTACAGTGGTTCTTAACATATTAATACCACATTACATATTTGAATTTCATTAAAGGTTTGAATGGGGGCGGAAAGGGGGCCAGCCCCTAAGGTCCAGCCCCCTATCCATAAGACCAAGTGAACGAAACCTTAGTCCTAGCCCAACAGGTAACACAAGACCCCGACAGTCATGGTTAGCAAAAGAGTTCACATGCTATTCGGCGGTGGCAGTTTCATATGGAGTTTAATGCCACGGTTTTATAACCATTAGCTCAAACAGTTCTGCTGGCGGTGGTTTAGTTGGTCCATGTGAACACTACCACCTAACCATAAATGTTAGTGCTAACGGTTCCAAAAATTTAGGTGGAGAGCACCATTCTAGGGGGATTTTTCTATAGTTAGCGGCCCTATCTCCAGTCCTCTCAATTTTAGTGGAGTTTCTTTAGGCCAGATTGGACAAAACTTTAGTTGGTCATAACTTTCATATTACTGAACCTTTTGGAGCAAAATGTTTTTTGATTTCGGGTATTCTCAGCATTCTGGAGCCATTGGAATAGGTTGCAAAGCCATCAGAGGTGTCTTTCATCCATTTTTACTTCATAGAAGCTTGGGGAGCCATCAGGGCCTTGAGGGAAACGGAGCTGGGTTGGACTACACTTCACTGTTTTAGGTGAAATCAGAGTCATTATTAGCTTCTTTCTGTGTTATGAATTCATTTTCACAACTGGTTTGGTCTGTTTAGGCCTTTTTATCACTGTATTACCAATTTAAGCATCATAATATATCAAGGACATGCCCATTGGGAGCCTTGGACCTGATAGATGTAGCCCAGGAGGGGTGAACTACCTCATCATGTTGTTATGTGTTTATGGTGAAGTTATTTTGCTGTGTTATTCAGATTAAAGTTGTTTAACAGTAAATTAAAACAACACTCCCTCACACCAAAATTCATAAGATAGAATCATCATTTTGTAATAGTTTTTTTTGTTTAGCTAATGAAAAAAACACTTTATTTCACTTGCAAGACTATCCAAACACTTTGCAGACTTAATTTAATGGAAATGAATACTTTGAAAAACAAAACAAATACTTTCATTTTTAGATCAGTTAGGTAGTTTTGTAGCGAATTCTGCTGATTTCGCTTGTAATTCGCTACGAAATTATGAAATAATGACAGGCTTAAACTTTTGTGATTAAATGCATGGGAATGACAGCTTATATGATGCGAGGTTTATTTGACTGAAATTGCATGGCTAGAGGTGAGCTTTAAACTTAAGGTAGACATCCTCAAATGCAAAAAAAATTCAGACATTTCATAAAAATGACTTATGAGACCACATCAATTTTTGTGAATGACATGCATGACCCTATCAATGAAAGTGTTAAAACTAATGAGTGATAAAATAAACATTGATTCCTTTTCTCCCAAATTTGAGATTCTAGATTATTCTTTTTAACATACCTGGATGGAGCCTTTTTTGATATACCTTCTTATGGTGCTTCATTGGGTTCTCATTCTATATTGTTGTTATTTGATGAGAGAAAATATACATCATCATCATCCTTCATCATTTTTTGTTATTTCCATTTTTGGAGCTGTGAGAGATTCATAAATTACAACATCAATACATTCAACAATCTTTCGAAGAATTTTATTGTAGCATTTGTATGCTTTACTTCTAGAAGAGTAACCAAGAAATATTCCTTCATCTGCTATAGGCTCAGACTTACCGAGTATTTCATCATTATTTTGATAAAACATTTGCTTCCAAAAACTCTAAAATTCTTCACGGTAGGAATATTACCATACCATAGTTCATAAGGAGTTTTATCATTGTTTACATGCACATGAGTCTTGTTGAGAATATTTACTACAACATGTGTTTCTTCTCCCAAAAATGTGTCAGGAGTCCCAGATTCATCAAGCATAACATGAGCCATTTTCTGAACAGTTCTATTCATTCTTTCTGCCACGCCATTTTGTTGTGTAGTTCCAGCTACAAAAAATTGTCTTTTATGCCATATTGTTCACAGAAATCAAATAATTCATCTAATGTATTCTCCTCCTCGGTCAGATCTAAGACATTTGATTTTTAGATTTAATTCATTTTCAACCAAATCTTTGAAGATATTAAATTTTCAAATGCTGAATCTTTATGTTTCAATAAACCAATCCAACACATTCTAGAAAAGTCATCAATGAATAGGATATAGTATTGTTCTCCACGAGGTGAATTTTTCCTTAGAGGACCCCATAAATCAATATGTATAAGTTCAAGAGGCTTACCTGCTGATCCTTCTTTGTCATTAAATTTCACCCTGGTTTGCTTACCGAATTGTCATGATTTGCATATGGTACTTTTGGGTAAAGTGATGTTGGGTAGATCACAAACGACTTTGAGCCTACTTGATTTTCTTATTTTAGAAAAGCTCAAATGTCCCAATATTCTGTGCGATAACTAGTTTTATGTAAATTTACCTAGATAACATTGATCTTGGCCACCTTTCAATATATACAGATTGCTTGGTGTTCTTGTTCCTTTTATTACGATCTTTCCTGTGTCAAGTTCACGAACCACACACTCTGTTGAACGAAAGACGACTTCATTTCCTTGATCACACATTTGAATCACACTCAACAATTTATGCTTTAATCCATCGACGTACATAACATTGTTAGCTTTAACCTTTTCTTTCAGAAAAATAGATCCTTTACCTTTAATGATAGCAAACAAGTCATTTCCAAAAGTAACATTCTTTTCCTTCTCTAATGCATTGTATGAAATAAGTTTATCTTTATCACCTATCATGTGTTTTGAACATTCGCTATCAATGTACTATTTATTTTATTCTCCTTCTACAAATAAATCTATGCTGCAACTTTCGAACTGTAAGTCCTTATTTCTCCATACCTTCGAACTTGTGGCTTCTTTTGGCTGAAGTTTGATCCTGCATTCAGATTCTTCATGTCCAAAGATATTGAAAAATGAACATTCAATTCCCCTTGAAGAGGAGAAAAATTGTTATAAGAATTCATCTTTATTCCTGTCTCATTTCTTTTCTTTCTTGCTTCTTCGGTCATAATGGTTTTGTATGCAACACATTGAGTAGCATTGTGACCAAAATTATGACATGAGAAACATTGCCCATTAAAGAATAAATTTCTACGATCATAGAACCTTCTATTGTTTCTTACCTTTTGATTGATATTTCTGTTATTTTTCATCCTTGAATTTGAGTAATCATGTTTTACCTGGACATTGCCTTTTCTCTTTCGCTAAGAGACAAATATTTTTTGGTTGGCTTTTGTTGCATTTAGATAGCTTGTATCTAAGGAATTTTTTGGCTGAGAAGATTCACTGATATATCCAAGACCTGTATTCACAAGAGGAGAACGTTGAACCTTGATAATTTCATCTAAGGTTTCAGTGCCTTTAGAAAATCTAAGATTTAACGTTTTTACTTTCTCAATTTCCTTTCTTAGACTTACTATTTCACATTCTAATTTATCATTGTGCTTCTCCTTTTATATTATTTTATTCTTTAGAGAATCTATGGCTATTATGTTCTCTTCCAAACATATTTTTATTTTATTCATTTATTCAACAAAATCATTCTCTTCTAAAGCATCCATAAAAGTATCTTTAGCCTCACTAGTGTCTTTTTAAAATGCCATGAGTAGTCTAATATCTTGATCAGATTCTCCTTCTTCACTATTTTATAAACCATCACTATCTTCATGAGTATAGTAAATTTTTCTATTGAAAAATTGTCTCCTATTACCTTTTTCTAAATCCTTTCCTTTTTCATGATTATCTCTATGGGTACATTTAGCAGCGTAATGACTAAATATTCCACAAGAAAAACATTTTAACGAAAGCTTACCTCTGAACCTTCCAGTTCCGAGTTGAAGTTTCTTTACAAAATTTACCTCATCTTCTTCTGATATATACCCTGATTATTTTTGTTATTACTTGTCCTTGCCTTTTGCAGTAGCTCTGAAAGAAGATTCTTTGACTTCACATGGACCTCCTTTCCTCATTTCACGCGTAGTCAGAATCCCATGAAGTTGAACAATAGTAAGAGTCTGTAGATCCTGCTTCTCTTTAATAGAAGACACTTTTGAATCAAATTTTGGAGTCAAATATCTTAAAACGTTTTCTACTAGAGTGGTGTCACTTATGAATTCATCCATATTTCTCATATGATTTACAATCTCATCTATATGTAAAAAGAAACTAGCAATACTTGCATCATTATGCATTCTGAGATTTCATATTGAATTCTCAGAGTTTGGCGTTTAGCACTTTTTACCTTGGCATCACCTTCATATCTCAGAATAATTTTGTCCCATATCTCCTTTACTATATTTAATTTCATAAATTTGACAAATTCTAATTCAGTCTGACTCCCCAATAATGCATTGAAAACCTTTGCATTTGTTTCATATTTCTTCCTTATTGATGGATCTGCTAGAACTGCAGCTGGATATTGGTAACCGCCTTCAACTATAGCCCAAAAATCTGCTCCAAGGGACTGAAGATGGGTTATTGTCCCTATCTTCCAGAATATTAAATTGTTTCCATTGAATAATGGTGGTATGATATATGTTTTCCCATCTTGTTTTCTCATCTTAGATGATATTCCTTCTAGCAATTAAGCTTCTTCAGAAGGACCTGCTTTGATACAAATTGTTGGCAAAATACTTAGAGGGGAGTGTTGGGCCATAATTGTAATCTACAGATAAATTACGCTTCCCTAGACATGTGTTAGTCTAGAAAAACAGGTGAAAGACTATACTACCATTTCTCCTAACTCAGAATGGATACACAGAGAGTATTGGTGATCAAGAGCTCAAATCTGAGCTTGGGAAGAAGCTCAAAAATGAAAATGCTCAAATTGATTTGGAACCTGAGCGACGGGATAGGCCTTGGCGATACGATCCCAACGCCGTGAACGGCACTGGAAACCGATGCCGTATGAAGAAGATATTCAACTTTGAAGTTCATCAATTTCAATTAAAAAAAGGCCCAAATTTGACTTTATGAAAAATTATTTTTATTAAAAAAAGAATATTCCACAAAATATTCTAGGAATATTTCATGGAATATTCCACAAAATATTCTGGGGAATATTCTGGGCACAACCAATTACAGGGCGCCACGTGGCCAGCCCGGAGGCCGCCACGTGGCCCCAAGGTTGAATGGAATAACGTGTTCAAAAGTTTTATTGGACGCGGGCGGATTTGAAGCAGGGTCGGGTTGGAAGCAACGAAGAGGCCCGACCAACAGACTACAGCTTTGGTTCTTGAAAATCATATGTTTGAAATTGTATTTAAAGTTTGATTTAAATTGGGCAGGGCCCGAAAGGGGGCCAGCCCCCTCTGCATATATCCTCCCGCTCGAAACCGTGTGTTAAAGACTGGCGGATAACCGTTTGCAAAATGGTTATAAATAAGTCACCGTTTAAATATGCAGTCATTTATATATGTTAATGCAATAGTTTCAAAAACCGTTTGCCAAAGCTTCTGACGTATGTGAACATTGTTAAAATAGTTATATTTAATGTTTCCGCTGAATTTGGAGCGCGCCCGAAAAATTTGGGGTCGTTTCCATTTTTAACTGGAGTTAACTCTAGTTCTCCACATTTAGTGGAGTTTTGTTAGGCCAAACTGGCAGTTGGAGTAAAAGAGCCATAACTTTGGCTAGGAGAAGCCTTTTGATACGAATTTTTTTTTATATTTTGGGTTTTGGAAGCATTCTGGAGCTGTTGGGAGTGTTTTCAGAGCCATCAGGGTGCTCTAACAGAGAATTTACCAGAGTTTTTGGTCGTGGAGCCACCAGGGCCTAAGGAAAGAAGAGCTGTTTTGGACTATCCTCCTCCAATGGAGGTGATTGATTAGTCATTTTATACTGATTTCAGCCTTCTGAATCTTAATTTGCAGTGTATTTTTCCATTTGAGGCTTCTATACAGTTGTATTCACATTTTTAGCATTTAATCAAAGAGGAAAAAGCCTAATTAGAGGCTTTTAGACCCAGCAGAGGTAGCCCAAGAGAGGGGTGAACTGCTTAAAAAATTATTTGATGTCATACCGTATAATTTTGCTGCATATTTCTAGATTCTGCTCCTTTAAACAGTAAATTTTTATAAGCAAACTTTCCCAAACAGGTTTAAACAGTGAACAAAATTTATTAGTTCATCTTCAAACCATTATACTTCATTTGCAGAATATGTATACTTGCCTATTCACACATTAAAGCTGGATCAATGAATACTTTGCACATAAAACAAATAATTTCATTGATCGGATCTCAGTGATTACATTTTATTTCTTTAGTCAGAGTTTGTAGAAGGGCCAGGTAGCCTCCGGATTCATCCTTTCTTTGAAAGGTGAAATATCCGGTAAATGCCCCTACAGTCAATCTCTGTATTAGAAATATGAAGTTCTCACATTTTCAGATTTAAACTTCAAGTATTTTTGCACTCATTTACTTAATTGAAAATGGATACCTTGCACCCTTTTCAAGTACCTTCCATTTTTAGATCAATTGGAGGCTTAATTGTTCAGTCACTTCCAAATAGCTCCTTTTGTCGCTTCTGTTGTAGCTTCAAGTTCAAGCGGTTTGTGAGCTGAATGCTTCCTGTAAGAAAGAACACTGAAATAGAAGAAGATGCAATAATATAGATATCTATTCAAGCTAGTTAGCTAAATCATTAAATCAGAAACTACATTCATCAACCAAGATCTTATGACATTGAAAATCAAAGTTAACATAGATGCATGTAGGGAAAAATAAGAAGTACTCTTTATTGATGATAGAAGGAGAGGTTACAACATAGTGACTGATTTGAAGTGACCTTCCAGCAAATTTCCCAATTCTTGTCACAACATAAATCTCTCCAGCAGCAGCTCCACAAATCAAACTCTCAATTGAAAATTCTCTAGCATTTCTCTACTCAAATTCTTCCTCTTCAAACACTTAGATCTGTGTTAAATTTATAAATGAAATGTAGGTTGTTTTGAAATAAATAGCTTTCCAAAAACAGGCAAGACATGTTTCCATTCATGTAGATGTCAAATGGACACTTGGATCCAAAGCTTGACACATGTGAACTCTTCTAGAAGGCACTGGCCAAGTGGAGATTCCAGAACAATGAGAATTTCGCTCCCAATGTGACCAACGCACCTGTGAATGTCGGGAAGTGCTTTGGAGAGCAGGCTTACATGGGTATACCTGCATATGAAATGCACTTAGGCCCCTTAGAGCTTGCATTGGTGAGTGCTCATATGCTATATAATAAGCTTCAAACCATGGAAGCCTTTGCTTGATGAAAGTTTGCTTGATTTGTCTTGTTTCTTGTCTTAGGGCATGTAGCAACTGAAATAATAGGGAATGATAGACCCTTGATCATTGGTCCTGGAGATGATTCCCAGTGAACCAGGTCATTGGAAATGTTGCCCAAATTGACCTATAACAATTGCCCCCTAAAGCATGAGATCCAAATAATAAGAACATTTGATTGAGATGCTTTACACTATGACGAGCCTGGAAACGAAGTGGAATGGTCACCTGCATCAATCTCATAATACATTTCATTATGATATATCCTCTATTGATCATAATTTCTGAGGGTAGGCATTCCCATATTCAGTACATAAAACAATCTAATAACATGTACATAATTTAGAAAGTCGTCTACATTGTAATGTTGCCCAGATGCAGACACGCCTACATATATAGGTCCATGTTTGGATGAAAATATGTATGTAAGGTCACCGTACAAATGATGTGTACAACAATCCTGAAATCGCAGCCCGGATGGATGAAACTCGATCCGGGGTCTTCTTATCTCGTTCAGTCGATCATTCAGGTACAAGTCTAGCCACGCGAATATATGATTTGTCGTCCAACATGGAAATACATCGTTTGATTACCATCCAATGATATGAGCTATTAACAAACGCGAGAGAACCACCATTTATGTCAACGACCCTCAAGGTACCGCAGTACATTTCATAAGGCGTGAATAGATGATTTGATGTCGAACGCCAAACAAAATATTTTGGTCAAAGGTCTGAAAGTGAGGATCTTGTCGATGTTGTAACAAGCCTCATGGTACTGGAATCTGATGTTTCTAAGTGAACTTCTAGGATATTGATTTGTTTTCGACAGGAAGTCACCTTATTGCAAAACAGGAGTTATTGATTTCGGAGACAAGGGTATGACTTGATATAGAAATTTTCGGGGATGATGGTCATGAAAATGAAGGTTTATGAGTATTGTAGATGAATGAGTTTTTAATCACTGGATGACTTCTCTTGAACATATCGGTGACACTGTGATGATTTGGCAGCATTGACCCAAAACCGAAGTGAAGGCATGATGAACCATAGGTGTAAATGAATTTGAAGATGATTATACAACCCAAACAGTCACGGACATGGAGTGAAAGAAGTGTCATGTTCAAGAGCGACTTGCTACCAAAAAGAAACTTTACTTACTTTTCCCAAATTTTCCCCGGTCATTTGTCAACCAGTACCTCTTTTTTTTTAACAAGCTTGAGGAGGATAACATTTGCTTGATCTATAATTCAACCCTTCGGGCGAATAAAGTATCACTATTTAATAATTTAACGAGTGTAGCGATGAATGAAACTTGATTCTTGCCATGATTGACAAGCCCATCTCTATTTTATGTTTTAACGAGCTTAAAGACAGTGATAGCCCGGTCGTTTTTCATATTTAGAGAGTCTAAAAAAGAGGACGAAAGAGAACTCCAAAAGTACTTTTTCGTAATTTTTTCACTCAGATCCGAAAAAGTGTAAAATAATATTTGAGAGAACCTCTTTGGTCATGTTTAACCAAGGTATTCTTTTTTCGTAAATAATATATCTCAGTTCGGAAAAGGGTTAAACTTATATTGAGTAGATATCAATTCATTTACTTTAACGAGCTCTAAATGACAAGTGCTTGGCAATATTTTCACATTATAGGAGTCTAAAAAGAGCTGAAAGAAGACTCCAGGGGTTCCTTTTTTGTTGTTATCGAAGCTCGAAAAAGAGATAAAAGTGCGCTTCAAATCCTTTTTCATTTTTACCAAAGCTCGAAAAATAAGGAGAAAAAGTATGCTTTGTGGTCAAATCATTCTTGAAATAAATCTGCATGATTAATCTGTTCATCAGTTGTAAAACCTGTTTAGAACAACATCAAATGGATTAAAAATACCTGTTTCATGATAAAAATATAATAAAACCATATTCATAGCAATAAATATTCATTGCAAAAAATTAAATGACTAAATAAAAAGATTTTTACTATTCATTTTTACCATTCACTAGTTACCATTTTCATTTTGGAGCTCTGAACCTGATTTTTCCCCCGAACTTCAGCGGTCGATTGTGTGCAATTAGTAAGAATGTTTTGAATGGCCCCTGCAATAGTACATGTTGAATTCCCCTTGCAAGAGTAGATTCCCCCCCAAGCTTCATTTCATTCACCTAAGTAGATTTCTAATAGTTGGATGGAATGAAGGTTCATTTACGAGATCAAATGGAAAACTTGTCTTAATTAGGAGAGGATTTGTTTCATTTTTTAATGAGCTTGACACAAGAAAAGAACTATGCTCATGACTTGTTTCATTTTTTAATGAGGTTGACACAGTAAAATAACTTTCCTCAAAGGAACTTGTTTCATTTTTTAACGAGGTTGACACAAGAAAAAAGAACTATCCTCATAACTCTGTTTCATTTTTTAATGAGGTTGACACAGAAAAAGAACCATCCTCATAACTCTGTTTCATTTTTTAATGAGGTTGACACAGAAAAAGAACCATCCTCATCGCCTGTTTCATTTTTTAACGAGGTTGACACAGTAAAAGAACCATCCTCATAGTGCAGTTGGAGTAGTGAGTGTGCTCTAGAAAATAATTAGTCTAACAGAATCATCATTTAAGGAGTTTGATGAGAACCATAAATGATAAGTTATAACATGCGTTGATGGGTCTTCTCCATGGTTTTCATTGAATTTTGGAATTTCAGAGGGTATTTTATGTGAAATCACTAGCCACCAAGGGGAATAACTAATGGAACCAGCTTGATATTGCACTAAAGGTGTGAATAAAGGATCAAGCCATTCAGTACTCATAAGGGAGGAACCAGATAGGGTTTCGGATGATGACATAGGTGAAGTCAATGGACAAAAAATCGAATATGAAGCAACAGTAGATACTACTGCAGCTGAAATATATGGTTTATTCTGGGATGTTATCTCAGCCATGGTCAAATGACCCAATGTATACCCTATATAATCTACGGGAACTCGAAGTGAAGTAGGATCAAAAAAACAAGAGGAAGGTTATTGAGGAAAAGACTCGTAGATGTAAAGCTCCTAACGAAAATGAGTTGAAGTTAAAGGTGTCTCGTCTTGTGGTATTTATTTAATCAAAATCAAACCAGGTGGAAGAACTTCGCCGTCAGGCCCAAAGTATATTTCAGGTGGTTGACTGTGCGATATGGGAGACTCAACGACTACAATAGTTTGTGGGATGACCAATTCAGGAACAATTTTCGATTGTTCGACTTTGGGTTCAAGATTTTCTCCACTTAGGGAATATAGCAATAGAAATATAAGGGGATGATAGACCCTATTTCATTGGTCCTGGGGATGATGTCCAGTTTGACCAATAATAGTTTCCCCCTAGAGCACAATGGGATCTGGATCAACTTCCAGTTGAACAACGTTGGGTCCAGGAGGTATGGTCTCACAGATTGGATGGATCGTGACCACGGGTAGCTGTGAAGCCTTTGTCTTGACAAAAGTAGATGAACCGAGATGTGTGGAAACAATTTGAGCTAGCTCTGGTTTAAATGATGATGTTTTGCTAGAGGTACAAATTATACTTGATTCGGTAGATCATGATCACCTTCGCCTACCAGAAGTAACTTCCAGTGGTAAAGGTGGTTTTAAAGCTAATCTACACGAACGACAGGGGGTAGGATTGTGTTCTTCCATAATTACTAATTTATTTTATCCAAAAACAAATAAAAAAAAAGAGGATAATGCTAGGCAAAAGGGTTTACCAAGAAATTGTGAACTGCAGAATACCTCTTGGCGAACCAAGAAGTATGGGCAGGTAATCTCTCCGAATGTTGTGTTCGGTGTATCAAAATTTTAGGGCGGCCAAGTCAGTTCACTATGGATGGATAGCACCTAAAATTTTTCCTCCCAAATATACCGAAAGGTACGTGGAGGCCCAAGTCCGTATTAGCGCTGTCTGATGCGAAACCGCACAGTGAGAGCACCCCTTTATACTTATCGTACTGTAACACCGCTCGATATACTCGAGAGTACATGGATGAGCTACGATATACTTACATACGTGGAGTGAGGTATCACAATCAGAATGTATCACAGACAATTTAATGATAGCAGCTATGTTTTACGATGCCGGAACATGTCTCTAGCCTAGACCTTCTAAATGTTATCGTTATGGTTCTAATGCGTTGTTAAGTAAATTGAAATTTATTTTATGTTGAGCTTGCTTAACAATTTGCCTTTCAGGTTCACCGCGATGATGTATATGAAATTCCTAAAATGCAAGTTAAGAATGATAAACAAACTTTCACTTTCATCTTTTTCAATGAAGAACCTAGCTACTAAGGGAAGAGAGAAAATAATTTGAGAGCAAACAAGTCAATGAACAAAAAAAAAAATTAATGAATCTCAAACTAAATGCAGATTTCCTAATGTTCCTTTTGCAAAACACACACAATCCTACATGCAAATGCAAGTTTTTCTTTTCAGTTTCCTTAATGTTATGAATGCAGAAAAGAAACTAGTTGCACTATATCAATAATTCAAATGCTTTTTAATTTTGAGAAACGAATAATACAAACAACAATTTCTCTTTTGAAGGAAAAACAAGGATTTCAACAATAATTTCTCCTATCAAGGAAATGAAGATTTTACGACACTTTCCTATTTCAAAAGAAAATTATGCTTAATGTAACCATAAAAAATACTTTGAAATCAACTTGTTAATGATAAAGAAAAACTTTTTTAAACAAACATTGAACAAATTTTCAGCCAAAGGAGGAAGAAGTATATAGAGTCACTGGTCAATTGAGCATCGAACGTTTCAGAAGACAGCAACAAAAAAAACTGAAGCAAGTTGCAAAGTCAAATTCAAGTGAATTTGTTCACTTTTAGGAGTCAACACAGTCTCCAAGGGGATACAGTGCTCTGCAACGCAGGCTTGGAAGGGAGATAATGCTCTGCAAAGCACTGTGTCTAGTCTAAGGGTGTATTGGGTGCAACAGACAAGGAAAAATGCTACTGTTTAACTCACTGTATTTAAAAATTAGACTCTAAAAAAGGCTAATATTTATGTGTAATAGCTACTAGGTGGATAAACAAAGAAAATCAGAGGATATAACACCTAGAAATAAGAGAAATGATCCCCAATAGAGTCACCGGTTTGTTGGGCTAGAATTGTAATCTATAGATAAATTACACTTCCCTAGACAGGTGCTAGTCTATAACAACAGGTGAAAGACTATACTACCATTTCTCCTAACTCGGAATAGATACAAAGAGAGGATTGGAGGCTTGTTCAGTCACTTCCAAATGGCTCCTTCTGTTGCTTCTGTCGCAGCTTCAAGTTCAAGCGGTTTGTGAGTTGAATGCTTCCTGCAAGAAATAACACTGAAACAATAGAAGATGCAATAATATAGATATATATTCAAGCTAGTTAGCTAAATCAGTAAATCATAAACTACATCCATCAACCAAGATCTTACAACATGGAAAATCAAAGTTAACATAGATGCATGTAGGGAAAAATAAGAAGTACTCTTTATTGATGATAAAAGGAGAGGCTACAACCTAGTGACTGATTTGAAGTGACCTTCCAGCAAATTTCCCAAGTCTCATCACAGCATAAATCTCTCCAACAGCAGCTCCAAAAATCAAACTCTCAATTGAAAATTCTCCAGCATTTCTCTACTCAAATTCTTCCTCTTCAAACACTTAGATCTGTGTTTAATTTATAGATGAACTATAGGTTGTTTTGCAATCAATAGATTTCCAAAAATAGGCAAGACATGTTTCCATTCATGTAGATGTAAAATGGACAATTAGATTCGAATCTTGACACATGTGAACTCTTCTAGAAGTCACTGGCCAAGTGGAGATTCCGGAACAATGAGAATTTCGCTCCCAATGTGACCAACGCACCTGTGAATGTCGAGAAGTGCTTTGTAGAGCAGCCTTACATGGGGCTACCTACATATGAAACACACTTAGGCCCCTTAGAGCCTGCGTTGGTGAGCTCTCATATGCTATATAATAAGCTTCAAACCATGGAAACCTTTGCTTGATGAAAGTCTGCTTGATTTGTCTTGTTTCTTGTCTTAGGGCATGTAGCAACTGAAATGATAGGGAATGATAGAACCTTGATCATTGGTCCTAGAGATGATGCCCAGTTAACCAGATCATTGGGAATGGTGCCCAAATTGACCTATAACAGGGGGGGGGTGAGTGAATCAGTATTTACAAGAATCACAATATTTTACTTTTCTTTTACTAATTTCTATATACGACTTTGATTATCCCAACTAGCATTTACACATGGCTATCCTAAGGGAAAATTGTATATACCAAAATATCTTACTGTTCAATTAAATGTTCATAAAACATTACTTATCACAGTTCATCATTTATGCATTAGATAGTTAAGCAGTAAACATGTACAGTAATAATAGAATAAATCATCACACAAGTGTATCACACATGAACACCAAGATTTAAGGTGGAAACCCAAGTTGGGAGAAAACCACTGCTGTTGTGGTCTCTATCTTCAATATTTATTATATAGACAATTGTTTACAATTTTTTACTGATGCATACTCATATTAGTACATAGGCACCCACCTGCAAAAGGTTTCAACCTTCTCTCCTTCTCCAACTTCTACTGGAAGGAAGCTCCAACCCCCTAATTTCGTTTACCAGCCACTATTGGAAGGGAGCTACAACCCCCTTAACAGAACACCAGATTCTACTGGCATGAAGCTTCTACTTCCACACTAAAGGATTCAACCCCCAGACCTAATGTAGACCACATTTTATAAATTTTCACACTGGATCCAAGAGCTTAAACATAACTCAATATGTAGACCAACACCAATAGCCATAATCCAAAATTTAAACATAATAGTGAGATCAATGTAACCAGAACACCGTAATAAACCCAGACTTCTGAACTAACATGTTGAATCAATTTCAACCTTGATCATTCATAGAATCAAATGTATACACTACTTCACTTACTTAAACCTACATATATACGTGCTTTCCTGCACACCAACCTGCGTATAGATATTTTTATACTGAATTTTAAGAATTTGATCAAACTTAGAATAGATCTGAGGCATTCAGTCATGCTTTATCAGATTTATAGAACCCTATTCAGTCAGCAATATCCATCATATTTAATCACTCAATCATTGATCATATTTGTACATAATCAACTAGCAGCATATAAAGTATTCAAACAACCCATATCTACATGAAGACTTCATTGACAGACAATAGAAATATAGAATAAATAATTAGACAACCTCTTCAGCAAGCTTTAGAAAACCCTAAATTGAATATGTGCCTTTACTGAAACGAACCTGCGTGTACACACGCTTTTACTGTGATGAACAAACGTATAGATCTGTAAATATTCAGAGCTGCGTAAATTTTCAGATGAACTGACTTATTCAGATCATACCCTCCTCTTCACCAAACATGCTCTAGATCATAGATCTAGACATCTCACAAACATATCATTCAAATACAAAGTCATTTTAGGTCTAGAGATTTTGATCCATCATTCTATCCATAGGTGCATCATTATTTCAGATCTATTAAACAAATAAAACCCATACAATGTAGATATAATTCAGGGTGAAGTATTCAATCAAAACCCATACACTTGTACACATTGCACTATGATCTTCTTCTCCTTATACAGTTTGAGCCTTTCTTAATACCATGAGCCAAAACTACATAAGTGCCAATGGTATTCATGGACGAAATAAAATATATGACACAACACTCAATACTGTGGGCTAAAACCATGATAAGGACCCTTGGTATCATAAAATTGAGTGCGTAAGTACATAAGCAACTTGTATTCTTCATAGTCGTGTGTATACATGACTTTTCTTCATCAAAATTGTGTATACACTAATTCTGGATGAATACGCAGGTTGCCTTCATCAAACCTATGAGCACACTCGGGTTGCCTTCATCAAACCTGCATATACATTGTGAAATATTACGTTTATCATTTCTCTGTCATTGACTGGAATTCCTTTTTCTGTCACATCTAAACTGACCTGTAGATAAATCATTTTTACATCTTTAACAAATAGGTTGCTATCAAAAAGGGCAACTCCTCAAGCAGGTTTCCATCAAGGACAACATATCATCATATTACATCATAATGCCAACAAATTTCTTGTTTTGGGGAGGATTTTTAAATAAGGTGCTGCCAAAAATAAACACAACAAGGGTAAGAAAGAAAAAAATCAAACCCTTGTGCAAACTTCAAAAGAAGCACGTAATAGTTCCTTTGTGATAACCTAGAGTATGAAGATAAATTCATTAAATCAGCAAGAAAAACGTCCTACACCACTTCCTTCAGTAAGGAAAAATAAACGGCATGCCAAGAAAGAAAAGTGAAAGGCCTTTCAGCCATATATTTTTGAAACCCCAAAGGTTCAGGAAATAACCCTACAAGTTTTGAAGCCAAAATTTTGAGAAAAATATGAGGATGATGATCATATGCAATTATCATTTTTATTAATAAAAATACTGTAAAATTGGTAAACTGGAAAGTTCCAAAAGCCAAGAAAAGTAATTAAAATATGTAAAGAGAGAGAAGAAGAAACAGGTTGAAAAAAATGAAAAGTATGGGACAAGAAAACCTCATACAAGGCATGTTAACAAGATGATATTGAGTGCAAGGCTCAGGTTAAATTCTACTCTTAAATGCCAAGTTATTAATGTGGATGAGGATATATTTGAAGATGCAGGGAAGGCACATAATAGTAGAAACAAAGACACCAAGTAGAAAAAAGGTAAAAAAGAAGTAATTTTCAGGAGAGATTTGTCGAAGACATGACTGCTAGAACTAAGAGGAGTAAGAAGATAAAATAATATGAACCTATCAACATTGACCTCTTAGCAGAAGAAACACGAGATTTAAAATAAAACTAGTGCAACAATGATGCCAAATGAAATGGCAACACATAAAAATGTTTTTTTTTCAACTTTTTTTGGTAGCACATGACCCAGATATTTTGGCAAATTTAGAATATATTATTTTTGTTGTATTTCATCTATAGTTGAGTCATGTTAATGGAAAACAATAAGTTTTGAAGAGATAATATGACTTATCTATTATCTGAGGATACAGGTCAAAGGTCACAACTAGCAGTTTCCCATCCATATTTTGTTCCATCTTTTGATCTAGATTTTGTTCCAGATTCTATTCCTAATTTTTTTCCACAATATCAGCTAATTTTTTTGGATATCTAAATTAGTTCTATACACACTCTTCCAGTAGTGATATACATAGATTTCTAGATTCAGAATTGAAGAGTACGAGAAGATTTTGATTTTATTCCAACTATCTATTTAGATTATATCAACATTAGATATATGTAGATTTTAATATTTTGTAAATTGAATTTTCCCGAAGATTTTGGATCTAAATATTATGTAATTTTTCTATAAATTTTTTGAAGAAAGGGGAACCAGGGGTTGGTTTTCTTTTGGGAGAAAAGAGACTTGTGTTGTGTATTTATTTTTTAGTTTAACATGATTCCCAAGAAAGAATTATTTGAAACTTTCAAATGAGGGTTTCTTTTGGTGATGCTATCATTCTATCTCTTAGTGATGTATATTTCTTATGTTAGTTCCATGAATGTTTAATTTTAATATTTGAATGAGATTTATATAATTTTGCAAAAGTCGTCTTTATTGAGATGCTTTGTTGTTTATGAGATTCGAATATTATCATTATTTTTGCTAAAGTTACACATAATTCATCTTGATGTTATGTTGTAATGGTTTGTTTCATGTTTCTACTTTACAACTTGATAATTAGAAGCTCTACATAAACATTTTCAATATTGCCTCTGAGCTCTGTTTATTTTAACCAACAGATTTGGAAATATTGTTTGGAATCAATTTGTGCCTTCATTCCCAATCGTTCTTTCCCTTGTTTTCCAACCAAAAATATTAGCATTGTTATAGAAGATTTGGCCATTGTTTATAAATGAGCTTTTACCATGGTGACATTGAATAATTGATTCATAGATAGATCCCTCTCTAGATTGGTAGGGCTAACTCCCAATCTAAAACACTGGTTTGAGGTTATACTGATAATTTTGTACTAGAATCGGGGGAAGTATGGAGTGATAACACATAATATAAAATTATAAATGATTTTAATGCTTGCAGTATTTCTATTTTGGAATTTATTTGATGATAAGAATGCAAACAAGGTCGTTGTATTTTTTTCCAGTGGAAATATCACAAATTTTTATTAAGATAGTAAAAATTTACATGTGCACATGCCATAAGGCATTCAATCTGTCAGTAAAAAAACGTGGTATTAAAAACATTGGGCTCTAAATAAAAAAGTACATTAAATTATCATTTTTTTCTCTTTCTATTTTTTAGGTATTTCGCAAGGATATCTTGATGCATAAAATAAAATAATAAAGAAATTCTAAATTCATATTTATAGTTATTATTATAAGTGTATTATTAATAAAAATAGTAGTAGAGTGTTCTTTACATGCTTCAGTATTAGAGGGATGTGGAATACTTTCAGACGTGGCCATATGCTCCTCCTCTTCACTAGCCTCATTATGTACATGCTTTGGAGTAGAAACAAGAATGGTTATAATTAATACACCATTTGAATTTAAATATTTTAAATTTAATCCATACTACAATTTACTTATAACATTTGAAATACCTCAAGTACCAAGTTGAACATCAGTTTCAAGGGGCACTCCACTGTCACTAGGCTCATATGTTGTATCTACATTTCTTGCCTTATTTTTATGTCAATCAAGCACAATAGTTTATGGAAAAAAATAATTAGCAATACATTGTATGAGTAATAATTTATAAATTCTCTTTTTTTCTTTTATTTACCTGAGTGTTAGGTTGGGTGTCATAATAATGTGCAGATGCCAATCTTGTCCTATGTTCAGCCATAGCTTGATAGTTGTGTCTATAAGCAAGCTAGAAGTATTCCTCTGTGGTAGCCTCATTGAAATGTGACCCCCGTAATTTTTCATAAGAACATGAGTTTTTATTCTGCTATGATATTAAATTAAAATTGTTAAAAATTTATAATTTGGATGCAATTTTTTTATATATATATGTACAAATTTTGTGGCTAGTTTTGAGTAAACACCAAGGCCAAGATGATGTGTTCCATGTATATCTATTCTAGCCATCGTGGATTTAGATGTATCTAGGAGCCTATAATAAAAATATTTAAAAACTTAATTATATGTTGCAATGATGATAAAGCATCATAATTGCATTACTAAAAGTGACTCATAGCTTCCCACTATGGGTGGTGTCTTCCCTTCTTTTCGAAGCGTCTTCTCGTTTGAATATTCCATATGGGATTTCCAATCCCTCTCTAGAATCATTGGAGGGAGATCATATGACATGGTCCTTTTCAAATGAAACCTGTATTGGTCCCGTGGATGTTTTAAATGTAATTATGTCTTTGAGGTAACACAAGTTTTGTTGAAGGTACACTCACCAAACAACCGAACCATCATGTCCATAAGTTCATCCTTCAACTTGGAACTTTCAGCTTTTTAATTTATGTGAATGGCGGGCCCCCATATTTCCAAGTATAGGTCATATAAAGTCCTATAGAATAGACTATTTCACACAAAACGATATTATCATTAGTTTAAAATAATCACATATTATACGTTAATCTCAATTATATTGTACTTAATATATAAAACACTTCTTAAATACCTGGATGTTTATCTAATTGCATGGGGACATGGTCATCATAAATGGATAGAAGCATATGATAGTATGTTGGTTTGAGGGGTCTTGACCCAAGTTCAGAGGTTAAGGTTTGCCAACAATCCCCTATACTACTGGCCCTTTCGGCAGTGACCTACTTGCGCAGGCCAAAGTCTCACTCGAAGCAGTATGGGAGGGTTTTGGAACTAGGTTTTTGCACTCTGAGAGAGAGTAGGTAAGTCAAGTAGATCCAAGTTCGCAACCTATCAGGTCCACATAGAACAAGTCTATTCGCAGGTTTTTTAATAGTGTAATCTGCAACTAATCATAACATAGCTATTACCATGTACATATCTACTTAGTACCTTCGCATACACATGTGTATCAGTTTTTAGTATATAATATCATAAACGCACCAATAACAGATTAAATATATACTTCATACCATAACACAAACAGACTCGCATCATAAACAGATAACACAACTGTATTCGTAGCTCCAACAGACCCCAAAGGTTCGCATCAGCAGTAACACATCAGATCAAATAACAAAGAGATAATTTAACTATATCTACATATATTAGCATCCAAAAACCCAGTTACAATCCAAACACAGCCTGCGCCCACAACCAGCAGGGTCCGCACACAACAGGACTGAGGATCTCCATGCACATAGCCAGCAGGAGTCCTTACCCAAACGACCTAACACAGATCTAACAATTCACACTTACCATCAGAGTTAATTCTTGCCTACCTCAAGACTCAAAATCTTCATGTATTTATAACAACTTAGCATACACTTTCCTGTGGTCCATAAACCGTGGTTTGCAGACTCTAGGTCTACCCTTGACCCATTACAATGCATTCGGGGCTTTGACACACCACAAAACCCCTACGCTAGACTAATTAATACCAAAAATATACAAAAATGTACAAAATTCGCAGCTTTAGGAGACCCTATTCCAACAGTCCCCCAACACAATCTTGTGACTCGTCCCAAGTCACTGCGGTTGTGGGTTCTCCATCTTGGCCTGCAACTTCTTGATTGGATACACCAGTGGGGGAAACACTCCTTCACTTTGCACAACAGAATTCTGGGCGATCTCTACCAACTTCTGCGAAGTAGGGCCTTCCGTAGCAGCGATGACACTCTCCAGAGATTGGTTCAGCTGCTTTACGATGACATCAACATCCTGGGATAGCTTGAAGGCCTCATCCACCCATGGCTTGAGGTGATCTCTCAATGTCTTCTTCCTTTGTCGAAGAGCTTCCATGTCATGTTTGATCACATGGATGGCACGCAATCAGGCCAATCTATGAGAGGGGACCAAAGTGGTTAGTGTGGCTTTCATATGGTCTAACTCTTCTTCCTTCTGGCATAGCTCTTGGTTGATTTTGTGCAGGAGAGGGTCACGCTACACCTTGGTCCATAGCTGCATCATTTTTTCTAATAATTGGGCACCTTGAGAAATTTGACCTGTGATCATGTTTGTGGCCTTTGTAACCAGCGCTGCTCATTGGGCCCACACCTCCAGAGGTGTCTCTGGCTACAACTTATCCTATAGATCTGCAATCTATTGTTCCATTTTCATTTTGAACGCCTGGATCTCGGTCCTTGAGGCCTTTAATTCTATCGCAAACCCCTCAATATTGGCCTGGGGGGTGGCAGTAGCCGGGATATCTTCAGTAACATCTGCACAGAGCCTACTGATTAAGTTCTTTAGCTCTATCTGCTACGTGGCGATGAAGGTATAGGCAGCCTAAGCTTGGGATGCCTCTGTGGATTTTTCTTAAATTATCTGCTTATATGTACTAACCTGCTTGTGCACCTAGTGATCCCTGTACTGAATTTCTTCAAACAGGGACGTGTGAAGAAGCTGCAACAGTTCATGTGGCAAGCAAGAGAGATCCAACTGCACCTCCGCGCAGGCCTGGAATTTCACTCCTAAGTCGTGTGGACTCAATATGAGGGCTGCACTTGGAATAGGGTAGAGTCGACTTTCTGGCATTGATTACTGCGCTGCTAGTTGTTGGGGTTGATCTGACATGGATCATACTTGTCTGCAAGGTGTCAGTTTTTAATTTCATGGCCCGGAGCTCTGCCTAGAGGGTGTCGACCATGGCTTTCTGTTGCTCTTCTAGATCCAACCATTTTTCCTCTGTAGCAAAAGTGACTGCATCTGCAATTTGCTCCAGGTCCCCTTCGGTCAGCGTAACACCTTCGTCATGTTCAGGTCGCTGAGATCACTGCATATTTCATGGCCCTTTAACAGGGTCATCAGTCCTCTTCATGCCTCTAAGGGATTCAACACCTCCCACTTCCTGACCTTCTGCACCCAGATCCTACTGTGAATCCTTATGCAATGCTACTTCCGCGCCCTTCCCCATACTTTTACCCAGCTGCAAACCCTTCTACGATGGCGCTTCTGCACCCTTCCCCATGCTTTTGCCCTATCCTCTGGTTTCTTTGGTGATGATAGGCAGGGTGACCTTCGTGGTGCTCATTCCTTTAGTGCCCTTTGCACCTGTTTTGATTCAAAGCTTCCAATGTAGAGGCCATTGCACAACCAAACAGTCAATCTCTTCATTTGCAACCATATAGGGGAGCGAAACCCACGTCGGATCCTTGCAGCTTTTGATTTGTACATTATGCATAGTTACTTGGAATGTGGCAATGCTTTTATACTTATCGTAAATGGTTGGCAACAAGCACAGCCTGGAATTGATAGTTGTTGTGAGCCCTCTGAAACAAGACCCAGAAGACTTGATTGTCCTCGATGTGTTGCGCGTCCATAGAGTCCCACAAGTTTACATATTTTCCCCCTCGCACATGTCTGGGGTGAGCTTAGGGAGGAATGAGTCCTCAAGCACTTCCCAGGTGACCAACACGATGAGAAGCAGCGGTGAGGAGTAACAAAATGCACGACCCTGATCCTGGGATTCGTGGACATTCACCAGAAACTCGTTGCACAGGTACTAGGACCAATTGAAATAGACCCATTTTTCGCACCATCCTACCAAATAAATCACATACGCAGGGACGGTGGCTGTCTAGAATTTGCGTGTCATCTTTCATGCCAGAAACAAGGTACCCAGCTACGTACCGGGGTCACTGATGGTTTTGATCATGAAGCCCTGAGTGTTCCACTCCAGATGGTAGTCCTCACACACCTTGTCAGTGATATTCCCCTCATACGTCTTGTCGATGCACAACATAGGGTCTGTCCCTTCCATGGGGAGACCAGTAATTTGATGGATAAGCATAGAATCAATGGGGATTCGGTCCTGGATCCATAGGCATCCATCATGGACCAGGGCAAGCAACTAATGAACCAGACGGTCTGTAATATTGTAGTGGTTGAAATGCGGCATCCTCGACAAGTTTAAGAGCCCGGAACTCTCCAATCCATGTACCTAGCGCATGGGGAAAATCCTTATCCCATCGGCTTCCTATATTCTGTCAAGATATAATTCGGGTGCTAACTCAGGGAAGGCCTCCAAATTGGCCAGGTCATGGTCATCGAATTTGACCTTGTGGAGTTTTCAAAGGGTTCTCCAATGATGGGGACCTCTCAGAGTCGCTGGCATCTCTGCAGTAGGTGCATGTGCCATTAAGATTCTTCGAGTGCTTGTCAAGGGCCCTCATGGTACAACATGGTGGTAACCAATTGATTGGTTCGGATATCTGGGCCTTTTCCTAAGCAAACAAAGGTCTCTTTACTGGTTTGGGCGAGCCTTCCTAGGTCGTCACTCATGAGTACTTCACATTTAGGGGTGAGGTGCGGGGCTTCATCCCAGCCCATTTCTTGGGCTTCCGCTTAGATCCTTTCACTTTTTCTTTCCCCTTCTTCTTGGCTTGACTCGGCGTAGATATAACCTCTTTAGCTTTTGATTCAACTTCCACTACATCCTCAATTTCTGGTTCCATTGAGGTCACATGTTCTCGTAGGTTCACGATTAGTGGTCTTCGTTTTGGCGTGGAAAATAAACTCTGGGTTGCTACTATCATAGGGGGTAGGATTCTCAGATATGAACGGGACGCAATAGGCACATAAACTCTTATAGCATAAGTTCACCAAGGAAAAATACGTCAAGTACAAACTATTCAAAAGATATGGAACCCTTGTCCGATCAATCCTCCTATTTTTATAGCCGTGGGGATTGATCAATGGTTGGGTGAACCTCATTTGGAACTTACCATCAAGTAAATGATAAAAAATCTTCGGAAATCACCTCATTAAATTCCGACCGATCGCTCCTTTTAACGGTAACTTTTGCCTTTTACCATATTTTATTGTTCCAATGGATAGTTTTCGCACCTCCTGTGTGCCTAGCACACCCCTGCGCTCCCAGTGCACCTCCTACACTCCTATTGCACCTCTGCACTTCCATCACACATTCTTACACTTAACACACCTCGCACTCCTAGTTCACCTTTCCGGGGCCTCCAATCTATGATCGCTTCATTACAATGGTCTTGTCTCATTTCATTCCGCCCTTGGTTGGTACACGCCTTGTTATCACATTCCGGCCATATAGTCATTTGGATCTGATATATTTGGAGCCAGATGGAATTGGACATATCCTAGTACTACATCACCAATACGTTGTGGCTAACCGATCGCTTCCTCCATCAATAATGTCCTTAACCATATATAGACCGAGTTTCGTCGACGCAACTTCCCCGGTGTCTCGCATACCGGCTATCATACAACATGACCAATTCACCCTTTGCAAATGTCTTTTGTTGAATATTTCGATCATGCCATGCCTTATCCTGAGCCTTCTGAACCTGCTGATGGAAATTATCAATGAAACGATCTTCCTCCAAAGCCATCAGTTGCACTAAACGTTCCTCCATGATATCAGGCTTTGCCATGTTCGTAAAGGCTGCGATGTGCAGGCTAGAAACAATATATTCCATGGGAATAATGGCCTCCTTTCCATAGACCATCCTAAATGGTGTCTTCCTAGTCAACTTCTTGCAGGTGGTTTGATAGGCCCAAAGAACATATGGGATGCGCATTTCCTAGTCACTGCAATTGGCATTACAAACCTTAGTCAGTGCTTGCTCCAAGATTTTATTAAAAGCTTCTACCGCTCTGTTTTCCTGTGGGTGATAAAGAGTGATTTTCGCATGGTGGATCCAAAATTCTTCCATGAAGGCCTGTATTGTTTCATTAACAAAGCGCGTACCTCTGTCGCTTATTAAGATCTTTAGACATCCAAACCTAGTCAGAATCTGCTCAAAGATGAAGTGCACAACTATATCCGCACTACAATCCTTCAGATTTTGTGTCAATTTATCTCTGTTGGCTGCAAGGCATGTGCTAATAATATAGCGCGCACTCGTCTTCTTTCCCGATGGGTTGACAGCCCTACGAAATCATGGCCCACTACAAATGTCATAGGCTATTTGCAAATAGGGGAATTTCATCCCTGCGTGATGGCCTTCCTGTTTGTTGGAATGTATCGCAGGCTCTACAATAATAATGAGAGTCACTATGCAAGGTAGGCCACCATAGGCTAGCTCTCAAGATATTTTGTGTCGTGGCCTTCCCTGCATAGTGACCTCCTGCCACACCCTCATGAGCTTCTGCTAAGATAGCATGCCTTTCATTCTCTGAAATGTATCTTCACAGCACTTTGTTAGCTCCCATCATATAAAGATAACCTGTGATGATGGTAAAATCTATTGCGCGGGTTACCAACTCCTTCATCTGTTGTACCAAATATTCCGTAGGTGCCATTCCCGTAGTCAGGAATTTAATGATGTCAGAAAAGTGCGCATAAACTACTTTAATGGCACACAACTGTGCATCAGGAAATCCCTCTTCTGGGTTGGTCGGTTCTTCGCCACTTTCGATTCGGGATAGGTGGTCTGGCCCAACATTCAACTTCCCTAGCTTGACAATGATCTCAAAATCATATTCCTGGAATAGTAGTAGCCATCGGAAGATTCCCCCCTCCCCCCCCACCCCCAACACAGGCTTATTCACCAGGTACTTCAAAGCCGAGTGATCTGTAAAAATTTAGAAGTTCCCTCCTAATAGATAGTGTCGATACATTTGTAATGAATAGACCATGGCCAAACCCTCCCACTCCGTAGTGGAGTAGTTGCTCTCTGCACTAGAGAGTTTCCTACTAGCGAATGCAACAGGATAATCAATGTCCCCATCTCCAGGTTGCATAAGGACTACTCCTGGGGAAATCCCTGATGCATCTATGCGAACATGGAATACCTTCTCCCAATCAGGAAAGATGAGAATAGGCGCAGAGACCATCTTCACCTTGAGTAGCTCGAAGCTTTTCTAACACTTGTCATCCCAAAAAAAACGAAACATCCTTGTTAAGAAATTTTTCCATAGGCGTTGTGGTCAGCACGTACCCTTGAATGAACTTCCTGTAGTAGCCTGTATGTCCGAGGATTGAACGCAATTTTTTCTCAGTTTTCAGATCTACCACGTTTCTGATAACTGCGACTTTGGCAAGATCAACCATCAATCCTTGTTGAAAAAATATGTGCCCGAGCAAGATTCGAAAGGGTACGCAAAATATGCACTTCTTGATATTCAGGGAAATCTAGTGCTTCCTACAAGCATCCAACATCATGCACAGGTTCGAGATGTGCTTCTTCACCAATATGAATACAGTCCAGTCATAAAAATATACCTTCAAAAGCTTGTGGATGAATTTTTTGAACATTGCGACCACGACCTGCGAAAGTATGGCAGGGGAATTCTTGAGCCCAAATGTAATGACAGTATATTGAAAGGATCCCCATTCAGTGGGAAACATAGTTTTGCTGTAATATTTAGGTGCGATCCTGATCTGATGGTAGCCCGAGAACCCATCTGTAAACTAGTATGCTTCCCTCCTGCCTACGCTGTCAAGGATTTCATCATAGAACGATGTAGGAAAGGGATCATGCACAGAGGCATCATTCAATTTGCACAACTCAACACAGATTAATATCTCCCCCTTCGTCTTTTTCTCCTAAACCACCAGCGGACTTACCCAGTCTGACTATTCAACCGATTCGATGATACCTGTGGTGAGAATTTTATCGATTTCTTCCTTAACATTTTTCTTATACTTAGGGTTCAGCCGATAAGGACGCTACTTCACAGGGCACACATCTGGTTTAAAGTGATGTGCATGACCCCTAGGTCCCCTATAATCCCCTTGAGTTCTGAGAAATTTGTGGGGAATAAGTCTTGGTATTCTGTGAGCAGTTTTTCCACTTTTCCTACTGTACCATCATCCCAGTAGTCCCCAATTTTAGCCAACTTAAGTTGCTCTTCCGTGCCAATGTTGACTTCTCACAGCTTCAGAGGTTTAGTAACATCGACAGTTTGTAGTGGGGGCCCAAAAAATGCACGCTATCCCTCCGAATCTGAGATAGAGATGTTTCGTGGATCTTCATCGCACTCTTCTATTGCTAAATTGTAGCAGTTGACAATATCCAGCATCTACGTTTCCCATGTAGGTGCCCCAAATGCTGCGTAAGGAGGTGATTCATAAAATACTAAGGTATCTATCTCGTGCAGAGCTTCGTCAAGCACCTTCGTTCCACCTACTAACCCAAATGTCCCTACAAACTCATCCTTCATTGTTTCCCAGTGGTAGGTGCACTGATGTAGCTCCGCATCTAAATACCATGCTGTGGGAATTGATCCCAATGCATGAATAAACAGGTGAACCCATTCTTCTGTAGTCTGGTCACACCAATCCTCCATCCAAGTGAACAAATTCTTGCCTGGGTCCCTTGGGCCATCGAATGTATTTACGTGAAAATCAACTAGAGGTTAAAATCACAGGATCATCATATCCAGACACTCTTCCCAATCCTGGAATTCCCCCTTATGCGTGTCCCACCACCTTGTAGGTGTTGTGCACATGGTTAGATTAAGGGCCCATAATCTTCGCTCTCTCAGAACATCAGCTTCAAATGCTCGCAAAAATTCCTTAATACTACCAGAACCATCAAAGTAGGGTAGTTCTCTTACCTGTGAGGAGATGCATCGGAATTTCTTTGTGATTCTAAGAAATCGTAGTGCAGATACATCATGTGATCGATTCTGCCAATTTTCCATCTCCCCGTTAGATTCAAAGAAACATTCGCTATCGTTTTCCCAGCAATGCACACCATTAGACGTAGGATCGATCCAATCTTCATCCCATTCTGTTAACTTATAGATGTGATCCACATCCTCTAATTTTTGCACCGGCTCCGTATACTATTCTCCTTCCACATGGTCTAATGGTACTATCATCCGCGTGCCTTCATTTTCAAACACTATGCTTCTTTTCTTTACGTTGATGATACCTCCCACATCTATGGCCCAATCCAATCCTAAGAGTGTAGGATAGGGGTCCACATCTTCTACAATCTGAATTACCTCAAAGTCGGTTTGGACCTTAGCGCATGCGATATCTACCACGATCTTTAACAGTCTCCCCAATGGTATGATCTTCTGTTGGTTGGCGATGCATAGATAGATAGTGGACCATTCCAACTTAGGTTCTCACATTCGCTGCCAAGTTTTCTTGGGCAGTACGTTCGCATCTGATCCTAGATCCGAGATAACTTGATCCATTTCATCATCGCCAATATGCATTGTTAGCCCCATTTTCCTACCAGTGCGTTTCTTATTCTTGTACAGTTTGTGCACATCCTTAACTTCCAGGGGTGGATTAGTTATTTCTGCACAGCTGTCTTTTATGATTGAAGATTTTCTATGGCCCTTTGGCTGCGCAATAGCTTCATACATGTCTGCCAAAATGGTTTGACCTCGTCACCTGTTTTGAGGTTTGTGGGGGCTTGAGAAGTAGATGTCTCAGCCTTAGAAAAGTCTTTGTGAGCTGCGAAAAAGGTTTCATTTTCCTACTATAGGTCCAAACCTTCTTGTTTGATAGTTTCTTTTTGGATAAGAGGCTCAGTCACAACTTTCTCCTCAGCTCCCCAAATGGCCATGTCGCTGCGTGTTATGACATTAATGCTTGGTCCTTCATATTGAGGTTATGCCTTAACCCTCTGCACATTCTGTGTAAGTGTTTGCTGCTTTCCCTGCATTTTTGCTATCATAATTGGACAGTCCTCAATCACATGGTCCAGCTGTCTATAGTATCTGCAAGATTTACTTGCAAGGTTCAGGAAGCCCCTCGCGAAGTGCCCTACTTCTCCACAGTTATAACAGATCAGTTTTCCTCTTCCCTGACCTGCGCCTCCACCTCTGCCCCCTCCCTTGCCTCTAGCTGGGGAGCCACCTATGCCCAAGGGGGGTCTTGGTGAATAAGGGTCCAATTGTACCCTATATAGGTTTCCCCGGTCTATCATTAAATCATAAGTTCAGCAGTTTTGTTCATCAAATCCTACTGATCGGAAAAACTGGCACCATTTTTCCTTTAGTTCTGGAACATACGCACCTAAACGGGGGCAGTAGTTATTATCATGTAGGCCAACTACATGACAATCATCACACCACAACGTTGGTCCACTTGGTCCCATAGTCTCCTTAGGGCACAACAGACTAGGTCCCCTAGCCTGTAGGTAGTCTGTCAGCAGTGGACACTGATCCTTGGTATGGCTTGATACCCTACATCGTATGCACCATACATCTAGGCTAGTTTCTTTCCCTTGGTCTTTTTGCAGGTTCTGGATTTCCATATGCATCGCCTCCAGCTACCCTTGGATTTGTTGTACTCCCAACTGGGTATCATCTCTTGGTGTGGCTTCTAACTTCATAGCAATCTCCAAAGCTTTTTCCTCTGATTCAATGGCTTGCTGACCCATAGGTACACACAGGTGAGGAAGTAACATAGCGATGAACCATTCCTTGTGTTGTATGTCATCATACATAAATTCCCCTTCTCTGATCACCCTCTATAGCCACTGGTCAGCTTCCCATATGTTAGTGTCCCGTAATTTGGAAAATTGGTAAACCAAATGACAGGGTAACATCAGACCAATCTTTGGAGTCCTAGGACCTAGCCTTCCTATACTCAGAGAGGGCTCTCTCTATTATGCGAAGGATGTGAACTTGTTTGCTTTGTATATTTGATTTTAGGCTAGTTGTTAAGTATATTTTGGTTTTTTTTGGTTTTGAGGTAAAAATGATCAAGTAGGACAAATGGAAAGAGATTTCATCAAATCAACAGGGCTATGGGTTCAGATAAAGTCAAGGATGTCTAAATGATGGACAAGGTGTATTGCAGGGCCGATTTAGCAAGGTGAATGGATCCTTTGGGTGAGGTATGAGGTGAAATGAACATTAAGTTTGTGAAAAAAGAAGAAGTATTAAGCATATATAGTTTGAAAGAAAATACTCATGAGGTAGGGAAAACCATTAATCTCTATGAACAATACTCAAACTGATAAAAATGAAAGATAAACATTCAGGTGAGACATAGAAGGATAAGAACTCCTAACTTTAGAAATTCACCAAATTCATGGAAACATATAAGATAAAAATAACTAATATATGAAGAGAAACAAACAACATATATCAAACTATCAAGAACTCTGAAACAATTTGGTAAGCATGGACAAAGGGCAAGATTGAGCAAGACCTCTTTGACTTAACCTAATCAATCGATATTTCATAGAAAGGCTTCAGAATAGGGTATTGAGAAATTCAAATAAGCAGGGCATACCTTAAATCATATTTGATAGCTAGCATACTGACTATTAATGAAAAAAATAAAAAATTCGGTGGACCTATGAGCAACTAAGAATTTTGTAATGACCAAGAAGAAGAAAACATCAAAGTTGTAATAAACAGGAGGTTTGAGGTGCTTCCATGAGCATATCTCAACCTCTAATTTTCTAATCTAAAAAAAAGAAGAAGTATGAAACATTAATGGAAAAAAGAAGACATAAAAAAATTAGGGAAACATTACCATTCACCAAGCAATGGAATCCTGCACACAATGCTCCTCCAAAGACTGCTGCTAGTTATCCTATCGACTCCATAAAACCAATATTTTCTCCAAGCTCATAAAACTATGTATTGTTCTTAACATGTCAAGTTCTCCTGGTTTATTACAATGAATCCTCATGGTTTATATAAGAAAAGAGGAGAAAATACCACTAGAGCATCTATAAGGCCATTGGCCAAAGTAAAATATCCTAATTTTTCCTTGAGGCTTTACAAGGTCCAAGGCACAAAATATCTCTTCAAAATATATTTTTCAGACCAAAATAGAAAAAATATTGAATTTTAGGCTTTGACATACAAGATAAAACTTTCCTAATGGAAATTTTATTTGTCCTCACACAGGAATGCAGAAATCTGTCCCTGTTTTTGTAAAATTTCTAGGCGCGCAACACCAAAAAAGGATTTTTTACAGCAAGGTTTTGGAGGCCTTCCTGATGTCGAAAAAGGCTCCGTGATGGCCCGTTGGAAAGATATGTATGTCTACGTTCCAGATATACTTTATTTTTATCAATATGATCTCTAGAAGTTTCCCAAAAAATAGAAAAGGTGCAGGTTCCCAGGGGTGCAACACCTGCTTAGAAAAGGTGGCAGAAAGGTGAAAAAATGGCTGCTTTTGGACCTTTTGAGGGACCAAAACAACTCAAAATGAGCTGAAATTTTGTGAGCATACTCCCCTAGTGCCAAGGAATCAAAAAATGTAAACTTTTCCTGCTGAAGATGCTCTGAGAAAAAGCGCAACATCCAGGGTGCTATGCTCCTAGGCTTAAAAATTCACAAAAAACCAAAATGTGTCCAATTTTGCTCAAAATTGGTGATTGAATCCCTCAAGGGTCCCTAGAGACTTGTAGTGAAGCTTGAGACAAAATTCCAAGCCTAGATTTGTATTTTCCATATTTTGGCGTCGGGCGCCTCCTTTGGGCAGTTTTGAGTTTTTTCCTAGCAAACTAATTTCTCTTTTTATAATGCTCAGTCATCTTTCTCTGTAAGCCCAGATCCTTGTTTATCTTCTCCAAATTAGCCTCCAAATGCAGGTTTTCCCTTTCAAGCCATGATTCTTTATCATGCTCAATTTCTAAGGCGAGGAGCTCAGTGAGAGGGAATTGTTGTGCTTCAGTTGATTCCTCCTCTCTTTGTTTTTCTAATGCTCTCTTAAGACCCATAGTCTTAGGCCTCTTCCTAGCTTTCCCTTCTTCTTCATTATCTTCTTCATAGTCGCCCATGTATTCCTCTAGCCATACTTGTGATTTCTGAGCCTCTCTCTTGTATTTGAGCACCCAGGCTTCATAAATGGCTAGCTGGCCACTCACTTGCTTGTTTTGCATCTGTGGGAAATGAATAAGATCTTTTGATATTTCCAGCTCAGCCACCAAATCTCTGAATTGTGCACCTCGGTCTTGTAGGAGGGAACTAAGAATCCTTGTTTCATTTTCTTCATCACTGTCCAAGTGAATGATTTCAAACTCCGTCTCTTTTTCATGACTGCTTTCCTATTCTTCCATTGTCTTCTTGCCTTTGTCCTTCATAGGCTTCTTATCCTTGCGTTTCTTTGGAATTTCACCCTTGTAATTCTTTAGCAGTTTACCCTTGCTCCTCAATGATCTGGTGACATTGCTTTTCACTGTTTGAGTGACTTTGCCTTTCATTGTTTTGGTGATTTTTCCTTTCACTGTTTTGGTGATTTTTCCTTTTACTGGTTTTGGGGAGGAAAGCATGGCCCCTTTCCTTTTGGAGGCTGCAAACAGATGTTGATATTGCAACAATATGATGATCTTAGTGGAAATAATTCTCCTTCACTAAGTGGGCCCGCAGGCTATTTTTGGTGCAAATTCTATTTTTAAACTATGTCTATTTTTAGACATGTCGATCGTATTCTATGAGTTGTAGGATGCTATTTGTAGATGCTTGGTCAAGTTGGAAAAATAAATGGACTTCTATTTTTAGACATATTGGGTAGAATCTATTTTTAGATTGCCAGTCTAAAAATAGATATGTCGAATATTATTAGCTCTTAATAATATTTGGATTAGTAAAACATTATCTTATTCTCTGGAGTACTTCAAATAAGTGCATGTGATGTGGCATGTTGATTTGGTTGCATAGAATTAGGAATTATGCTATTCTCGAGGGTTAAGTGAGCTTTGCATGGAGATTGCTAGAACTCATGTGTGACAAAGAGTTTGGTGGCACTATTGTAGGTAGTTGGTGGAGTTGTATTTAGTTTAACTTAGTTAGACTCAGTTGAGCTAGTTGTATCTAGTCTAACTGATTGATACACTAGTGAGAGTGGTGTGAATTAATTAGTTAATTAATTCAATAAATAATAACTCATTAATCAACTAAAGAATACATCAGTTAACTACAGTGCATGGCAGTTCAGTGGAGACCAGTGGAGAGGTAGGTGAAAGAGCAAGTGTGACTATCAGTTGTGACTATAGTGATGCATTGATTGCATCCAACACTCAGTGGAGATGCCAATTAGGATTGTGCAGTGCAAGCTAGGTGGATTTGAGTTCATTCAGAGCCATTCTTCAGCAAGGATTGCGCAGTAGAGGCAGGCTAGCAGGTGGCAGAGATCGGTGCATGGATTTGCTAGATCAGACCTGATTAGTGTGTAGCGATTGTATTGTACTGAGAGCTTGACATGTTCAGCTTTGTATGAGGATTGTTACATGATCTCTATGACATATATTATATATAGATAGTTGGGGTTTTTAGCTTCAGGCTTTCCCGTTAAAACATTGTGCTTATATGTGTGAATTTTTATGGTTTCAATGTGTGCATGCAATTGATTTAATTTTTGCAAGTAATGATCAATAGTAGAAGAGATTCTCAGATTGTGCATGAAGTAGGTTAGGTGATCAGGAGAATTCAGATGTATAATGCATTATTTATATAATTTATACATGGTATCGACAGATTGGATAATTGGAGCAATTCGCAAAGGATTGTCTGAAGTTTTGTGGCCGGTGGACCTGACCCCCAGCAGTGTTTTCTTGGTGTCGAAGTTGAGATGTATTTCAACGGATTGCGATTGGAGTATGCCCTTGAGGGTAGCTTGAATTATATTTCATGGAAGGATAGGATGGATGTGGTGCTAGAGGATAATGGGTTGAAGGAGTTCATAGATGCAAAAATTCCAAAACCTGCTTCTAGCAATGCTGCCACACTTGACGCATGGAAAAAGAAGACAGAAAAATGTCGAAGGATTTTGTTGGAAGGTGTGAAGGATCACATAGTGTCTAACCTTCATGGTAAAGCTTCTCCATTCTTGATGTGGAAAGCTTTGAAAAAAATTTTCCAAAGCAAAAGTGACCAGAGGAAGTTGGCGCTCAAGGATAAGCTCAGGAAAATAAAAATGGAGAAGGGCGAGAGTATACCCAAGTACCTCACAAATTTCTTCCAGTGCAGGGATGAGCTGGCAAGTGTGGGGGTTACTGTAGATGAAGAGGACTTGGTGAGATTGGCTCTCCTTGGGCTTCTGAAGAGTTGGCATTCCTATGAGGACTTTGTCAATGGTCAGGAGAAACTACCAGGATGGGAGCGACTTTGGTCGGATCTTGTGCAGGAGGAGAAGGCTCCTAAGAGAAACTACCAGGGATGGATCTTCATCGAAGAATGAAGATGAAGAAAATTGCGCTTTGGCTGCCAAAGCAAGGAAGGGGAAGAGCAAGAAAAATACTTCTCAATCCGGTGTGAAAGGCAAGAAGCAGGACATGTTCAAGGTGAAGTGCTTTCACTGTCACCAACACAGACATTACGCTACTAATTGTCCACAGAAGAAGAAAAATAAGCAAGCTGATAGATCTGTAGCTGGAGAGGCCTTAGCCTCGCAGTTTGAGCTGGATTTTTCACTGATTTCATGCTTGGTCTCAAGTGTGATGGGTTCAATGTGGTTTCTTGACTGTGGTGCGTATTTTCATATGACCGGAGACAAATATTTTTTCAGTGATATGGATGAGAAGGATCTTGGAGTGCACATCGAGATTGGCGATGATGGTAGATATAGTGTGACTGGTATCAGGACCATTTCCTTTGAGAGGGAGTCTGGTAAACCTTTCATATTGAAGGATGTCATGCATGTTCCAAGATTGAAGAAGAATCTGATCTCGGTGGCCATGTTGGAAGACAAGGGATACGATGTTGTCTTTAGCGAGGGAAAGGATTTCCTGCGCAGTAAGGCAACTGGTGCAACCCGGAGAATAGGGGTTCGAGTTAAGAACCTTTATCAGTTGTAGGTAGATGGCTGCGTAGCAATGGCAGGCAAGGCAGAAGGATTGGTGAGCCAGGATGAGGGTGAGCTATGGCATAGGAGATTGGGCCATCTTCACCATGGTTCCTTGAAAATTATGCAGCAGATTTCTACCGGGCTTCCCAAAGGTACACTTGCGCAGTTAGATCAGTGCAAGGGATGTAATTTGGGAAAATTTGTGAAAGCCACCTTTCATGAGAAGGATAGTCATGCCACGACGACCCTTGAGAGAATTCACACAGATGTGTGTGGACCTTTCTCAGTAGCTTCGACAACAAAGCACAAGTATTATGTGATCTTTGTTGATGAATTTTCTCGGAAGTGCTAGATCTTCTTCATGCAGAAGAAGAGCGAGAAATTCTCAAAGTTCTATGAGTTCAAGGCATTGGTGGAGAAAGAGTCAGGGAAGCAGGTGAAGGCTCTTAGGAGCGACAATGGTGGTGAATTCATCTCTGGAAAATTCAAGGACTTTTGCAGCGCAGAAGGAATTTGAAGAGAGCTCATAGGGCCTCATAACCCACATCAGAATGGGGTCGTGAAGCGAAAGAACAGAACAATTTTGGGTGCTGCACAGGTGATGTTGCATGATCAGGGCCTTCCCATACACTTGTGGGCTGAGGCATGCAATACTGTGGTTTATGTGCAAAACCATTGTCCTCACAAGATACTTGGCATGAGTACACCCGAGGAGGAGTTCTCTAGTAAGAGGCCTAATATTTCTCATTTGAAGATTTTTGGATCACTTGTTTACATTCATGTGACGAAGGATGCCAGGAAGAAGTTGGATCCAACCCCAGAGGTTGGGATATTTGTGGGGTACACTGATACACCCCACAACTATCGTGTGTATTTTTCAGACAGTCGGAAGACTGTTATGCGATGGGATATCAAATTTCATCAGGAGAAAGCCATGAAGTGTTCGCTTGAGAGGGAGCCACACTTGCATGTAGATGAGGAGCTATTAGTTCCTAAGGATGAGCCTTAGGATGTGGATCAGCCACAAGAGGAGCTTCATGGAGTGGAAGAAACCATTCACGCAGTGCCAACCATTAGAGCGCAGAAGTGCACTACAGAAGCTGAGCGATCGAATCAAGATGTAGAGAAGATTGTAGGAGCACCTACATCACAACACAGAAAGAGATAGTCACCTGACCAATATACTAGATACATGGATCTAATGAGAAAGTGTATCATGACAGAGTCATCCTCTTTCGAGGAAGCCGTGGAGGACCCTGCATGGGTAGATGCCATGGTGGAAGAGTATGATTCGATTTTCAGAAACAGTGCATGGGAGATTGTCCCAAGGCCAGAATCGAAATCAGTGGTAGGTTTGAGATGGATCTACAAAGTGAAGCAAGCAGCTGATGGGAGCATCGACAAGTACAAGGCAAGATTTTTTGCTCGGGGCTTCCACAGATTGAGGGGATCGACTATGAGGAAACCTTTGCACCTGTCGCAAGGTATTCTTCCATACGGAGTATCCTAGCTCTCTCAGCGCAGATGGGGTGGCACATTCATCATATGGATGTGAAGACTGCATTCCTCAATGGAGTCAATGAGGAGGAGGTGTACATAGAGCAGCCTGAAGGTTTCGAGATCTTCAGCAGCGAATTGCATGTGTGCAGGCTCAAAAGAACGTTGTATGGGTTGAAACAAGCACCTCGTGCTTGGTACACACGAATAGACAGTTATTTCACCGGACTTGGTTTTACCAAGAGCGAGGCAGATCCCAACCTGTACCAAATAGTGGTTGAGGGTAAGGTGCTGATCATTGTACTTTATGTAGATGATTTGATCCTGACCGGTGATGAACAGTTGATACTCTCATGCAAGGTTGATCTTGCAAAAGAGTTTGAGATGAAGGACTTGGGCCTCCTTCATTATTTCCTAGGATTGGAAATTTGGCAGTGCAGTGATGGATTATTTATGTCTCAAGGAAAGAATGCCTGAGAGATACTGGAGAAGTTCAACATGCAAGGCTGCAAGCCTATCGACACTCCTATTCTTGGTGGTTGGAGGAAAGAGGATGCTACATCGGTAGAGGTAGTGGATGCCACTGTTTACCGACAGTTGGTGGGGTTGGTTATGTATCTAGTCAATACACGACCTGACATATGCTATGCTATTAACCAGATTTCAAAAGCTATGGTTAAGCCTACCAATCTCTTTTGGAAGGCAGAGAAGCATGTATTGAGATATCTCAGAGGCACATCGGGATATGTACTTTGCTACAGACAGTCGGATGAGGTGAAGCTATGTGGCTTCACAGATGCAAATTGGGCAGGGAGCCCAACGGATAGAAAGAGCACATCTGGAGGGATTTTCAATATCAGGTCGACAGAAATTTCTTGGTACAGTAGGAAACAAAGATCCGTGGCACTCAGTTCAGCGGAGGCTGAGTATATGGCAGCAAGGTTGGCTGCATGTGAGGCTATATGGATGAGGAAGATCCTGGTCAAGTTGTTCGGTTCACTCTTAGATCCTACTATTATATATTGTGATAATCAGATTTTCATCAAAATCTCAGTTAATCAAGTAATTCATGATATATCTAAACACATTGACATCCAGTATCATCATATCAGAGATTGTGTGTAGCGAAAGATCATGTTACTTTCTTACATTCCTACGGAGGATCAGGATGCTGATATCTTGATGAAGGCGTTCACCAGGAGAAAATTTGAATACCACAAAGGCAGGATCGGGGTGGCAGATAATCCCTATCTTGTTGAGAGGGAGTGTTGAGATTGCAACAAGATGATGAGCTTAGTGGAAAGAAGTCGCCTTCACTAAGTGGACCCGCAGGCTATTTTTCGCGCAAAGTCTATTTTTAGACTATGTCTATTTTTAGACATGTCGATCATATTCTATGAGTTGTAGGATGCTATTTGTGGATGGTTGGTCAAGTTGAAAAAATATATGGACTTATATTTTTAGACATATTGGGCGGAATCTATTTTTATATTTCCAGTCTAAAAATAGATATGTCGAATATTTTTAGCTCTTAATAATATTTGGACTATAAACATTATCTTATTCTCTTGGAGCACTTCAGTTAAGTGCACAGATGTGACACAGGAGCTGACAGAAGATATTACGCTATTCCTGAGGGTTAAATGGATCTATTGCATGAAGACTTCAGTTATAACTCATGTGACAGAGTTTGGTGGAGTTATTGAGGTAGTTAATGGAGTTGTGTTCAGTTAACTCAGTTAGACACAGTTGAGCTAGTTGTATCTAGTCTAACTGATTCATACACTAGTGAGAGTGGTGTGAATTAATTATTAATTAATTCACTAAATAATAACTCATTAATCAACTGAAGAATACATCAGTTAACTACAGTGCATGGATAGTTTCAGTGGAGACCAGAGGAGAGGTAGGTGAAAGAGAAGTGTGACTATTAGTTGTGACTATACTGGTGCATGAGTTTGCACCACACATTGATGGAGATGCCAATGAGGATTGTGTAGTGCAATCCAGGTGGATTCGAGTTCATTCAGAGCCCATATTCAGCAGGGATTGTGCAGTAGAGGCAAGCTAGCAGGTGGCAGAGATCGGTGCATGGGATTTGCTAGATCGGACCTGATTAGTGTGTAGCAATTGGAGAGTGTACTGAGAGCTTGTGAGGAGATTTGTATGATGATTGTTACATGATCTCTATGACATATATTATACAGATAGTTGGGGGTTTTCAGCTTTAAGCTTTCCCATAAATTATTGTGTTCATATGTGTGAATTTTTATGGTTTTAATGTGTGCATGTAATTGATTTAATTTCCGCAAGTAATGATCAATAGTAGAAGAGATTTTGTATTGTGCATGAAGTGAAATAGTGTGTGATCAGGAGAATCTTGGATGTATAATGCATTAGTTATATAATTTCTACAACACATGACTCCTACCTCTCTGATAAGGGATGGTGAAAGGTGTCACAAACTTAGCTTGCATAATTTGATCCTTTATAGCCCTAGGACTGTCCTTTTCTTCAAGAATGCTTTCTGCGTGTATCTCCTTGCTACTTTGTTGTTGATAGTCCCTTTGACTATCAATTTCAACCCCTTTTATGCTCTCCTCAATAGGAGGACCTTCAAAACTGCCATGTTCTATTTCTGCACTGTCAGAGGCGCATAGGTTTGACACATTTTCACCTTTAGGACTATCCATTTCTTTACATTTTTCACTGTTGTTTTGACTATCAACATTCCTTGGATCCTTTCCATCACTTCCTTGTTTATTTAAAACAAATCTCAAAACTGTTTCAGGGCTGTCTTTATTAATCTGGTCATTGTTATGACTGCTTCCCTCTTTTTGGTGTTGTGTACTGTAATGTTGTTAGTGTATTTTTCACCACTATGAGTCCCAGCATCTTGTCCTCGTTCCTCACCATTGGTATCACCTCTTGAATCTCTGCTCTCTTCCTGGCTTGTACATTTATCTCTGCTACTATTTTGACTGTCTCCATTTTGACTATCTTCCTCTTTGTTGTTGTCTTTACTGTCTTCCCCTTTACTGTTTTCATTTTCTCTGTTGTTTTTGTTGTCTTCCCCTTGGCTATCTTCATATTCTCCATTTCCCTCTTCTTCTTCAACTTCTCCCTTGTCCTCATCATTCTCCTCTTTACTTCCTTCCTTATGATCAGTACTGCTTTCTTCCTATTCACCAGTGCTTCCTTCAGGGCTACTACTATTTTATTTATGACCACCTTTGTTTTCTTCAAGATCACTTTTATCAGGGGAAGGTGTTTTAAGAAGGTTTGTTTAGGAGAGTGATTCATGGTCAGTGGAGGGTGATGAAGGAGTATGAGGAATATTTTGAGAAGAGGATGGCACATTTTGTAGTGGGATGGAGGATGAAGTGGTGAAGTCATCATGGGAAATAAAGGCTTCCCAAGGAATGCCTTGTTGCTGTATTTGGTGAGTTACAATGATTTTGAAAAGAGAGTGATGAAATAGGCTTGCCATCTACTAGGTTGGGGGCTTCTTTTTCATGATGGTGGACATTTTTTCAATGCTTTTGCAGAGGAAATAAGGCATTGTCAGTAGCTTGGTCCTGTTGAAGTGCATGAGGAGTCTAATATGATAGGAGTAGATTTTGGAGAACCTACCCTCACAGGTAAAGTATTTCATGACAATCTTCATGAGGAGGGCAGACATGTCCAGTAGATGTGAAAAAGGGAAAATGGCTTTGCATACATCTTGACAACTAGGTTTTAGAAAAGGATGATAATGGATCAAGTCAAGATGTTTCTGTTTAAACCATCTCTCTCCTATGCAAGGCATCCTAGTGGCTTTAGAGATAGCCTTAGGGGTCAACTCAAAACTTACCCATACTAGATGAACATTATGCCTGTGAAGCCTTAGGGCAAATAAATTTGTCAATTGAGGATGGATTTTGATTTCTTGTACCTTGTTGTGGAACTCAAAACATCCTCATTCTTGGAAATAAGATAAGATAGAAGGGGAGGCTATCAACTCTTTGGTGTTTGTAGGCTCAAACCTATTGGGTTTCCCTCCTTTCTTAGACTGTCTTCTTGGTCTTTGAGGCTCATCACTTTCCTCTTGAGACATAGTGATTACTTTACCCTTTCCTTCAATTTTTAAACAAAAAGGATTTTTTTCTGATGAAGTGATGAGGGGAGAGGTTTTTTAGGAGATTTTGGACCTCTAAACAGGGCTAGATGATCAATCAGAGAAAGAGGTTCTATTTCTATTCAATTTTTTCCTCAAGCTTTATTTTGACACAACCTTAGCCCTAATTGGCGCTTTTATAACTTAAAACATGATGAGGAGATGCTAATTTATGAAGAATACCTTTTAAAACATGTCCTCATAGCAAAATGCAGCTTCTGGGCAAAATTTGGCTATTTCTAGCACTTTTTGTAATTTTTTGGGTGGTGTTGTGCTTTTCCTCCAGGCGCACAGCGTCAGCCTGGGCACTGTCTACACGAGGTTTTGCAGCAGGCTTAGTGGTGAGCACGCAGCGCCTTCGGCCAGGAGCTGTCTGCACGTGAATCACGCGACAGCCGCAATGTTGATCAGTGGTTGTCATTGATGTCAACCCAAGCAGCACAAGGGGCTAACCCAATATTGCATGGGAATTTTGACCTACCAAATTAATATATTCTGGGTCAATAATGCTTTTGGTGGTTTCTACTTGCCGAGATGTTTCCGTTGATATATGGCACGCCATGTAATTCTTCACGGTTTGAGAGATATTCATGTTTGAAGTTTGTACCCCCAGTTAGTGGGCTAAAACCCCATGGGGTTGGGGCATGGGTCATTGAAAAGTCATAATTAATATTTTTTAAGCTCCTAAAATCCCTCCCACGTTCACTTTTTGAAGCCCCTCTCAACCTAAGAATTTATATAAATTGTGATCTTCATTTCCTCCTTAGGCAAGGGATTTCGCTATCTGAAACTAGTCATCGTGGAATTTTCTCTCTAACATTTTTTCTACGAAGGTTCAGAAGCTGAAATTTTTATGAGGTGAAGCTGAGATAGTGAGGAAGTTGTCTTAAAAATTTCAGATCAAGGTGCACAACATTTTTGGAGATATGATCTGTGGAAGTCAGGGTTTTTGCAGGCTCTTGAAATTCATCTTAAAGAAGTGACCTTGGTAAAATTGTCATAACTCTCTCTCTGAGTATCGGATTGAAATTCCATAAAAAGTGGTAGATATTGCATAGTCTTTAGTTTTTTCTATATCAATTTTAGAGTCAAGTGAAGAAACAGTGACACGTGGCATGTCGTACAAGTTAACTCTACTGAAACAGTCCATAATTAGGGCATTGTGAGATATTGGGTATAACTCTCTCTTAAAGAATCCAAATTGGGTCAGACCTGTGGTATTGGAAAGAAGACTCAGAGGAATAATACAATACCAAAAATAAGATATCGAGGACTTGAAATAACAGAGATACACCAGATTGAATATCGAGCTCCTAGAAGGCAAGAAAAAGCTAGATCATGTGTTGTCAAGGGTTGCAAAGGACCAGAATTTCTATGGCAGCAAAGAAAAGCAAGGTGCAACAGAGGGTAGCATGACAAGAGTAGCAACCAAGGTTCATAACAGCAGCAAGAAGTTCATCCTATGAAGTCTTCAAGTGGGCAGCACTGCATACAATCATTGTACTTAGTCATTGTAAATACATTATTGTACAAATTGTACTAGTATCCATTTGCCAAGAGTTGAAGAGGTAGTGTCGGGTGGTCTAGGATCATCATTAGGTGGTTGTGTCAAAGTTAGGGTTATGGTCTAGTATACCTTCTTCTTCTGCATCATTTTATATCATTGTAAAGTGGACCATTTTCCCTGGTACGGGAGTCCATTCTTCTTTTATTCTTCTATAGGGTGGTAGGGTGGTGCTATGGTGAGTTTTAGCTCATTGGGTGTTGGGGCATTTGTTCAGTTGACTACTAAAGAAACTCAGGCATTGGAGCGTCCATTCAGTGGGAGCTGGAGAAGAATGATTTTCTAGATTCTAGGAATTTGGAGCTTTATTTTCAATTGGAGTTGAATATTAAAGAATTATTAGAAAAGCATTAGGTGGTTTTTGTCTCGGAGTGGGTTTCCACCTTGAAAACTGTGTGCATTTGTGTTCCTCTTTTTTGTTGCTATCATTGTACAAACACTGATAATAATTTAAGATTAACTAATGCTCTAATTGAAAGGAATACTGATTCACCCCCCCCCTCTCAATATTTCCAACACGCAGTGGTAGACGCGCAGCGCATTTCGACCCATGCGACCTTTGCACGTAGAGCTGGCAGGCGGTGGCTTCAAGACATGCACATAGTGTGTAGCATCTGCACTGGACGCACCTATAAGTGTGTAGCATCTTCTTATAGGTGCGCAGTGTCTGTGAATTTCTTCCTGACGGTGCCTGCAAAGCCAAGATTTTTCACTATGCTCTGCCGAAGTTGAAATAAAGGAGGGGAAAACTACTGAAGTCATTTATATTCCCTTTTTGAAATGATTAAGAACAAAAACCCCTTTCCTATAGTTTAATTTTCTTATTTCTATTGTCTTCTTTTGACTATCTTTTTAGTGCAACAGCCTTTTTGGAGCCAGTCTTTTTGTTGTTTATTTTTACCACTACCTTTAGCTTTTGAGCACATGGTTAGGCTTATGATGGCATTTTTTCATTTGCAAGGTGAATTTTACAACTACTTTTTCCTCCATTTCTTTGAATCAAGTCTGTGACTGCCCTTTGTGTAACACCTTAGCTATCAAACTTGAATTTTTCATTCTTTAGTGCAATGGCCCTTAATGCCTTAAACATCAAATTTTCTGATTTTTTGGGATTTTTAAATCACATCCTTTGATCCAGTGAAGTGTTTCTGCTTTTTCACTTATCTTTTAGAAGATAACTCAGGAATTCCTTTTACACCCTCTGTTGTTGATGAAGGAGGTGTTCACTTTGATTTTTCATGCCTATTTTCTCATTATCCCAATTTTCTGAAACTGTTTTCAAATATCTTCCACTGTGGGTTAAAAAATCAGATATTGGCCTTTTCACAGAAATCATACCATGCTGCTTTTCTTCTTCAATGTGATTTTCTACTTTATAGTTGTCTTAGTCTCTTCTTTCATCTGATGGTGCATCTGACAGCCTTTGTCTTGTTTGCACGGCCATGGAAAAGGGGAGCTGTCCCTCTTCCAGTTATGTTTTGAGGCCCAAAACTGTCCTAATGATCTTTTGCCAAAAAGCACCATGCATTTTCATATATTACCGACCTTTCTGAGATTTTGCACACAGGTTTTCATGAGCAGCAATTTACCTCTTATAATGATATCAAGACCTTTTTAGTAGTCTCCAACTCACTGTTATGCCTTCTAACCACTGCAGATGACTTTTTGAAATCCTTTAGGCATCCCTGAATCATTTATATAGAGAAGCTCTTGATTTTCCCTATGACCTCCAACTCACTATACCTTTTATTCAAGCTGCCAATGTCTTGACTGAAACCCTCTTTGGTGTCTCTCTTTGGCTCTGTTTTTCTTTAGACTAAACATCAAGACATCCCTGTAGAGATGCATTTGGTATGATGGTTTATTCTTGGCAGATTTCACTGTTGGACTAGGAGGGCCACGTTAGAGCTTGTTCGAGTGCCCCTTTTTAGAAATATGACAACTTTAGCTCAGTTTCACTTGAATTTACCTTTGATTTTTTTGTGAAATGTTAGTGCATGGGAAAACTGATGGTGCATGACCTAGGGAAACCTAATTGACTTATCTGCAAGGTTTATAGAAAAGGGGTTTTGGCTGATGGTTAAAAACAGAGTTTTGAATAAGACACAGGGTTTTAGATACTCTACTTATGCACCATCACCTATAGACCTAGACACTTTTACATTACTTTGAATGGCTTTCTAGACATACCTCTGACATCCATAGTGATTGGGGCAGTTGGAGAGTAAGAGGGAAAACTTGGCTTAACTTGGCCAAGAAAATTTGTGAAGTAAGAAGGCTTAGGCATCAGAGGTAGAATGTTATAGACAGAAGTAAAAATCATGGATAGAGTAAGGCTTATTAGTCTAGGATGGGGTGTTATTAGGATGAAAAATATTATCATAGCAGACAAGAAAGGAGGGATAGTGGAAAAAATTCTCTGAGGAGATTTCTAGAAGACATGAAGATTCTTTGAATTTGGTTTCTAGAAAACCTAGACAAAGCATAGAGTCATCTAAACAAGTGAAAATTACTGATGACTAACACCATATAGACTCATAGGGCCCTTTCTTGAAATATTTTAGGTCATTCACTATCTGATAATAGGACTTAGGCTTCCGAAACTATTGTATTAGGGCATTTTTAACCTCTTGAATGGTCACGTTCGCATGCTGATTTACGTATCCCATATACCAATCCAGGGCTCTTCCTTCGAAGGCGAGGGATATTTTTTCCCTCTTTACAGCATCTCTAGCCACATTCTCTGTAGTCCATACTGACTCTGCGACAAACTAGAACCGGTTCATATCTTCATCCCCTACACCCTTGAAGGTGGGTAGCTTCATGTGCATGGCCATATCTACTTCTGGGGATGGTGGTGGAGGAGGAGGTATGGGTGAGTTCTTACCCTTATGCAGTTTCAAAGGTTGTGTCGTAGGAGGGCTATTTCCTTTGTGCATAGCCGGTTCTCTTAATGGGATGTAAATGGATATTTGCCCTTCTTGATTGAATCTGTAGTACTTGTTACTTCAGGTTTTAACCTCGCTCTGACTAGAGCTCATTCATTCCGTATGGCTACACAGAATTCCCTTTTCACACAATAATATTTTAATCAGTAATGGAAACGTTTTCATAAACTTACCCCGGAAACCCTAGAAGAACCTCTACTCTGCCTCAGAATAGGACACAAACTGATCGACTGCAAACTCCGTCACAAATCCTCCCAGTACACTATCCACACAGTGATCTACCGTACGAGTGATGGTGTTATCAATCCTTTCTAACTGCTGGATCAACTCTGAAGTCCACTGCGTGACCCACTCATCCTTCCAACACATTTGAAGGGAAAAGGGAAAGGAAGGGTTCGCTGTGAGACAAGGCTGAATAAAGAAGGTTCTAGACAGAAGAGAAATGATTTTAGGGAACAATAAAGACCATTAGGAAATGGAGTCAGGAAAGGGTTTACTTGCTATTCAATGTGTAGGCTTTCAATTGGGCTATTCATCTAAAGCATTGGATCTTAAAGATGATAGTGTGGCATGAAATGGTAAGACAGAAGTTGAAAGGCAAGGAAACCTCCGAGGTGATTGTTCAGGAATCGGATCTAGGGACAGGACATGCCATTTGACACCTATGACCCAACTCCTAAAGGGTGAACTCTTCAGACAAAGGGAACATTAAAGATTTAAACGCAAAGGTGAAGACCTGAGATCAGAAAGAGACTTTGAACTCTCAATGCTTCGGCATCCAGCTTAAGGGAACTTAGAAAGGTTCAATTAATCGAGAAGGATCCCAGTAAGACAAAAAAAACATTCTAAACTCCCAGTAACCCCATTATTTCAATTAAAACCCAACAAGAACATCTGAGGATGGATTCATTAATCCATACATCAGCTAGCAGTAAATTATAGCCACTACACTGGTTAAATTAAATTAAATCAGCACTCAGATAACACATGCAACATAAAACATAAAAGGTAGGGAGACTAGAAACATAGGGTACCATGTGAGGGTAAATCCTATGCCAGATTTCTGATGCGTACCAGAAGAAATGAAATATGATGAGTCACAAAGAGAAATAAAAACAGAGATAGAAAAACATCACTGCTGATTTAAATCAGGATCCAAATAAATGTGCTTTTCATATTAAAAATCAACACCAGTCATGTACAACATTTTCCAACATCTTGATATTCAGTTTTAAAACATCTTCCTCAGCCTATCTTACAACTTTAAACAGATAACTATATCTCAAGAGAAGCAGCTTACAATTCACAGATATCCGATCAACAACCCTTACAATGAGTTTCTTCATGAGTTTTATAGCTGAAAGAGAGGCAGAGGGGGTAGATGAGACACTAAATGAAACATTAAACAGAGTAGAATGAGTGGGTTGATGCCCATTCTATTTTAATATCTGAGCATTAATCTTTGGTACTCTTTGGGAGAAAGAGAGGTCTTCGACAGGCTGCCATTTACTCCAAGTATGTTCTTGATGTGATTTTGCTGCAGTACTTGTAGTACTCTAGTGAATAAAAAAAAGACAGATAAATGACTATGAGGCCTACCATACTGTGTAAAAAATTTTCTGGTAGCATTAGGACTGCTGTCAGGGGAGATCTTCTCGGAGACACAATGTAGAATAAAGAAAGTATGGGTACTGTGTCCTTTCTCAGGAGAAACCTTCTGCCGATGTGAAACACTGTCCATATTGTTTTCTGTGCTATAGGCCTCTTTAGGCCTACTGTGATGATCATAAGGTCTTCAATTTGGTACAGATTCCCTTTAAACAATGAATCAGAGCTAAAATTATTTTGTTACGGGCCTTAAACTCTATGATTACCCACTGATCCTCTTTGCCGCTTCATCACTGTCTCTGTCTGTGAAATCTGGTCTTTAATGATGCTGGAGAGGTTTAACCAGTCTGAACACTGTACTATAATGAAATATTTCCTGTATAAACCTTCCCAAACATTTTTGTCACCATATCAGGCTCAGAAAATATCCTTCTGCGCTCTTTGTCACTATAACAGTGACCGTGAGAAATGGAGGTTCTCGCCACCTGTACACCTGCAAAACATACAATCTATTAAGAAATCCATGCATGGGAAGGATGGTTACGGTGGAATGCTGTGACAATGGCAGCGCAATAGAAGAAAATGTTATGGATGTAATGGGAAGTGGTGGGAACATGCAGTGAAACAGTGAAAATCGAAATGATGAAAGTCGAGCGAAATGAAAAACTTTAATGTAAAACATTAAAATTTTAATGCTTGGCGGAATGATACAATTTAATTCGAAATATAAGGTTTGGAACTTTGAACTAAATACACAAAATATGCATGGGAAACATATGAAATGGGTTGAAATGGTGGGCCCTAGTCATGAGTGGAGGGCGATTCAATCAGGACTGTTGGATCTTAGGAGGGGATCGACGACTGCGATCTAATCGGGGGATTGCAATCAGGAGGGATAGAGGATCACACAGTTTAAAATTTGCGATTGGTGATTTTTGGCACGATGATACTTGCTCAAACCATCGAATATGTTAAGATCTATGGCGGGGATCGTTCCTGAGACCAAGAGAACCATTACACTATCGCATCAGAGATTTTGTTTACAAAGGAAATAAGTGTTCTGCTCCGATTCTCCAATGCGATTAGCACCTTGCTGGCTAGTGCTTGGTCTTAGCGCTGGGTTTTACGGAGGGGAAGTGGTTAGGGGCTAGCCGAAAGGTGCTTAGCCTGCACATGGAAAAATATGGGTTTTTAGCCAAAAACAGAGCTTTTAAGGCTAAAATTAGGCTTTCGGTTAAGGGAAAAAAGGGGGTTGCAATCAAATGAAAGGATTTCACTTTGTTTACAAGGAGGAATTTGATGGTTTGGAAAAATTAGGAGGGATTTTCGAGGTTTAAAGGGGAGACTTTGAAAATGGACAAAGGTTAATATTGAGAAATTTGCAAGGATACAAGGGGCAAATGAAGGCCTTTCTGAGCAAATTTTTTTATAGAAAGTGAGGCTTTTGGATGGAAACATTAGTGAAGATCCTTTTAAAGGAAATAAACACACAGAGGCTTCAAGGATGAGATATTTTCCTGGGAAATGTATGTCTTGAAGACTCATAAACAACTTAGCCACCTGTTTTCCTGCCAAAAAATTCATAGGTGGCTAACAATGGCTCCACATGGGGATGGCTTCTTCTTGAAGGAGTCAAGAATTCAGAAAATAAATCTTTGGAGTAGGCCAGATGCCTGATCTTTGAACCACCTTCCTTCTTTGATTCGGCTGTACAAACATGATTAATCAGCAGAAAACATTCCCCAAAATCTACCTACCCACCCTATAATCCTAACATTTTTTCTTCAAGGTGCATTTGAATTTGCAGACCTTCTTCATCATTTTTTATTGGAAAGCAGAAAACAAACTAGTCTAATTCTACCCTTATTACTCCATGAGACCAGATTAAACTGTTGGCCTCAGAAGTTTCTCTACCTAATCTAATACCTGCTAAGATTAAATTGTCTAGCAGATTTCTTCTCTACACTCTACAACAAAAATTTAAAAACAATCAAACTAGGATTAGACAGTCTAGTTTGTTGCGTATCCAACGCATAAAGACAGTTGTACATGGACTGAAATTGCAAAAAATTGGGAACAAAATTTCGAAGGCTCAGAATCTTGAAACTTTTGAAGCATCCTTCATATTTTCATGACTCAGATTTTGAGCTTGTTAGAGTCACTGTATTCTTCATCTCAGCTCTGGTTTTGGGCTTGTTAGAGCTGATCCTTTTCCTCCTTTGCTGGTTCAGATTTTGGGCATGTTAGAACCATCTTTTTTTACTTCTTTTGGCTCAAGTTTTGATCATATTAGAGCCAATATTTTCACTTCATAGGTTCATGTTTTGAACATGTATGAACCTCTCTTTCTCTGTTTTTGAAACATTTTCTCTTTTTCTGAAAATTAAAGACTGCAATGGTATTTACAATGGAAATGAAAACTGAAAAATTGGAAATCAACAGTAGTAATGTTTGAGCATCCTACCATTGAAAGGACCCCCAAACAGCTCTGTACCATCTATCTCTTGCAGAAAAAAGGCATTTGGACCCACGATGGCCTGTATGATGTAAGGACCCTGCCACAAACTGTCGAATTTGCCATGTTTTCCTTTGTCCTCTCTCCTAGAGTCCCACTTCAAAACTTTGTCTCCAATTTTGAAGTCCGAGGCCTTGGTTTTCTTGTCAAATAACTTCTTAATATTTTCCTGGACTTTCAGAGCTCTGTTATAGACCTCTTCTCTTGTTTATTGGAGATGAATTTTCTGATTTATTCTCCTCACCATACTGTCCTCTTCTGTCTGGATCTCTTGGACTAATTTAATCACTAGTATCCCAAGGTTGGTCGGAAATACTGCCCCTGTCCCATACACAAGCTGATACGGTGACATGCCAATGGATTTCTTTGTTGTAAGCCTATCAGCCCACAAAGCATGCACTTATTTGTTATGCCATGAATTTTTGTTTTCTTCTAGCAACTTTTTGATAATGGTCACCAAGCTCTTGTTTGATGATTCAGCTAACCCATTACCTTGTGGGTAATAAGCAGTTGAATGGCTGAGTGCTATTTGATACCTGTGACAAAAATCAATCATTTTCTTGGATCCAAAAGCAACAGCGTTATCAGTGATTATTTTTCTTGGGCAGCCAAACTGAGAGAGGATGTGGTCTTCTAGGAACTTAAGGATAACAAAATATGTGGCATTCCTAGAAGGTATGGCCTCTATCCACTTTTTGAAGTAGTCTGTGGCCGTAAGGATCCACTTGTGTTGTGTAGAAGAAGCAAGGTGTATTTATCCTATGAAATCTAGGCCCCATTGCAAAAAGGGACCCTCAACAGTAATGGGTTGTAATGGTAAAGGGAGGAGCTTTCTTTTGCCCTCGAAAATCTGGCACTTATTGCAGGCAATTATCATTTTGTGTATGTCATTGAAAAGTGTAGGCCAGTAATAGCCAGCTCTGAGTATTTTGTTAGTAGTGGATTTCCAGTTTAGGTGGCCTCCACACACTCCTACGTGGAACTCCTGTTTAATTCTCTCGGCTTCAGTTTCAGGAAAACATTTAAGAAATAGACCATTTGCGTTTTTCCAGTATAAACATTCATCCAATATGCAATAGTTTCTAGATTTTAGTTTCAGGAATCTGGCCTTAGTCTTTGACAGATCAAGAGGGGAATTGAGGTTTGTAAGCACATACAGGATATCAGAATACCAAGGAGAATTTTGAAATTGTTCTTCAACAGTAGGATTGGGCAATCCTCCCTGTTCATCCAAGGAATCTACCATGTTAATTTCAAGGGCTTGTAAATTTGATTCAGCCATTAGTTGAGCTAAGCCTTGACCTTTGATCAGTTTCGTGGGTTTTATTTCCAGGTCATACTCTAATATTACAGCAATCCAATTGCCCCTTTTTCCATCAGGATCTTGGGACAAAATGTCTTTCACCACTATTTTTGGCACGTAGGCTATGGTGTGAGAATGCAGTATATATACCCTAAAGTCTTTCAAGGCCTTTACCAAGGCATAGGCCTGTTTTTCCATTATGTTATATTTTAAGGGTGCATCCCTCAGAGCCTTGCTGAAGAAAGAAATAGGCTATTCCATTCCCTATGGATTTTTCTTCAGCAGAACAGCAACTGCTATATGCTTGAGGAAAATGAAAATATCAAGAAATATTTTGAGAAATCTAGGCCAATTAGGACAGGAGCCTAGGTGAGTGCAAGTTTAACTGATTCAAAAGATTTTTTAGCCTCTACAGTCCACTTAACTCCTACATCTTTTTTCAGCATGTTATTCATATTCCTGAGGTGTTCAGCTAAGTTGGGAATAAACCTCCTTAGGAAGTTGATTTTTCCAATAAAGGACTGTAACTCTTTAATGTTTCTTGGGTGTGTGATCTGTAGTATTCCCTTAACCCTTTGTGGGTCTATCTTAATTCCCCTTTCTGATATAATTTGGCCAAGGAGCTTACCTTCTTGCAGCCCAAATACAGTCTTTTTTGGATTTAATGACAGACCGAACCTTCTACATTTTTAAAAAACTCTTTTCAGATGTCTTAGGTGTTCCTCATCAGTCTTGGAATAGACTGTTATGTCATCCAGATAGATGACAATGAAGTTCCCTATTTCATCCGAAAAAGCTATGTCCATCGCTCGTTGGAAGTTTGCACCAGTGTTCATTAGTCCAAAGGCATTTTTACGTACATAAAAGTGCCCCATGGAGTGGTGAAAGCAGTCTTGAGCTGGTCTTTTGGGAGTACTAGAACTTGGTTGTAACCTGAAAAACCATCTAACACGGAGATCCTTTTTGAGACTACTACCCTCTGAAGAATGTGTTCCATCTTTGGAAAAGGGTAATTGTCTTTAAGTGAGGCTCTGTTAAGGTTCCTGAAATCAATGCACAGTCTGATCTCACCTGTCTTCTTTCTCACAACTACTAGGTTCGAGACCCAATCAGAGAACCTCACAGGGACAATTATTCCTGCCTCGTACATCTTTTTTATTTCCTTTTCTACTGCAAGCAATTGTTTTGGGTTAATTCTGTGAAGTTTCTGTCTAAAGGGTTTCTGGTTTTCTTTCAAAGGTATTTTGTGTTGTATGATGTTTGTGTCATAGGCCTTTAAGTCCTCGTAGCTCCAGGAAAACACATCAATGAATTATTTAAATAGGTCAATGTATTTCTTTTTCATGTCTGCGGGCAAGGACCTAGCCAATGTTATCATCTTAGGCTTGTCTTTAGTGCCTATATTTCATTCCTCTACGTCAGAGTCTGAGTGTTCTATGGTGGGTTTTTTTGCTACATCATCGAAATCAAAAAGGTCCTCTAAAGGCGCCAGACCTCGGGGTATGTTCTTATCTTTTGCCTGCAGCACCTCTATTTCCTCTTTATCTACGTTTTTATATTCTTTGGTTAGATTTCCAATCCCTTCAGTTAACACGTTTATTTCAATGTTATGGGGTGATATTTCTTTGTCCGGGGGCTCTTCACTTAGGCATCTATCGTCAGATTTAGAGTCTGAATCAGAGAATTCAAACTCATTTTTTCCTATTAGGAAATCCTCAATCTGCTTATCGCCCTCAAAGACCTGCCAATGTTTCTCGTTGTCAGGTATTTCAGGTCTATACTTTGTCTGGATGATGATTTTTTTGTCACTGGGAGGCTTATGGTATGAACTAGCTATGTAGTCTAATCCGTTTGCAATTACGTTCTGACTCCTAGGCATAAACACCAGTTCATATTCCACAAAAGTTTTCAATAAATCCATGGCATCATTCCTATATGCTCTCAACCTAGGGTGTTTTTCTGTGTATTCGCTATTCACTTGTTTAATGATTAGCTCAGAGTCTCCATGTACAGCTATCCTTCGGGCTCCTAGTTTTCTCAATAAATTCAGGCCTAGGATAAGAGCCTCATACTCCGCAATATTGTTGGTACACTTGAAGTTTAGATTGAAGGCATGACTCTCGGCATAGTCGCTCTCTGTGTTATGTAACCACACCCCCGCTCCAGCATTTTTCCTGGTGCAAGACCCATCGAAATTCATTTCCCATAAGGGTTCATTTTCAAGTTTTTCATGGCTTTCCTCCCCAACGTGGGTTTCAATAGTTTGTTGTGTTGTGAGGTCTGCACCGTGGTGTGGAGGGTTTTGTTTTTCATGATGTATATGGGGCTCTGAGAGATGACTAGCATGTTGTTTACATTTTGTTTCTTGTTCACTCTGAGTTTGAGTTTCAGTGCACTGTCCCAAGGATTCTTCTTTGTTTTCTTCCAAGTCCAGAGTGGCCATTATGTTAAAACCTATGGGCGTTGTCTCATTGTTCATATCTCTATTTTCTAATTCCGACTCTTTTAAGGATTCATCGTTGTAGAGGATAAAGGAGTCCAGATTGGTGTGTACAGAGTACAAAGGTGAATTTTCAGGCTTCTCAGGGCTACTGACCAAGAATTTCATTTGTGCCTCTCTATATAGTCTCCTAAGTTGGCTAAAGACAGGGATTGTTGCATATGCCCCATCCATCTGCATTGTACCTTGCAGCTTGGCTCCCCATGACCTCGATAGTAACATGCCATACTTAGGTGGCAAATCTACCACTACAACATCCATAACCATACATTTGGCTGGAATCTGGGTCAAGTTCACACATAGGTCTTTGATTAGGCCAAGACACTTTACCTTGATAGAGTCAAATGAATATAGGCCTTTATAAGGGTGGGTTATCTCCAAGCCTAACCTCTCCATAACTGCCCTAGGCATCAGGTTGTGTGATGCCCCAGAGTCATGCATCGCGTTGTGAAGGATCTTGTCATGGATGTTGAGACTGATGTAAAAAGGAGGTACTACCCCTTCCTGGAACTTCCCTTCTATCTTTGGACCAAATAGAAGGGTTGGGTGATCATCACTCAGGTTGAAAGTATCATTGTTTTCCCCTAGATTCAAATCTTTCAAAATTTGGCCTTTATATACATCCTGAGTGGCCAGCTCAAAGAGTGGGACAGAGATTTTAATTTTCGCAATCTCACTCTCCAAATTGAAGGTAGATTGACTCTTCGTGACACTCAACTCTGTTTTGTTAGCCACTATCTTAGTGGTTGAATCAACGTGCAGATTCTCACTATGTACGGTGTTAAGAATTTTCTTATCAAGAGCACTAACTGCAGTGCTAGTGCTGCTAGTCGGTTGGCTTTGTTTTTCGGTATTTTGGTTGTCTTTCTCTTTGTTCTTCCCAGAACTATCAGATGCTGATTTATTATTTTTAGCAGTCACTTTAGAAGTTTTCTCAGGCCTTTTCTTAATAGTAATCTCAGAAGCTTTTGGTTTGGAGTTTTCTGAGTTCTTTTTGCTTCTAAGTTCATACTGTTCTCTGACCTGCATGATAGCATTCTCAAACCTAAGTCTGTAGTCCTCAGATTCTAATCTTTCCTCATCCCAATATGAGGGTGAGGGCTGATCTTCTTCTGTGGAACAGTTGTGGATTGATTTTTCTATTTCAAACATATTTATTATGGTTCCTTTAGACCCTTCTATGATTCCCTCATCTTCATCAAGAAAATTTTCCTGAAATGGGGGTATGACTTGTTGGTCTGATTCTTTTTGTCTGTTGGGAGTGGTATTGTTTCTCCTAAAGTTTTGGTTCTGGTTATGATTTTGGTTTCTGTTCTGATTACTGACTGAGACAACCATTTTTTCCATCATTTGCTGTAGCTTTTTCATGCTTTTGGCTAAATGGTCATACTTGGGATCAGATGTGGAAGCTACAACGTCATCCCTATATGTTACCCTTTTCTCAGCCCTCATTCTGGCTTTCTTCTCAATCAGGTTATCCTCTACACTCACTGCCCCTTTTTGCATATCTCCCAATGTGTTGTAATCTCTCTCCCTAAGCTAGTAGGCCATGTCAGCGTCGAAGCCTTCAGGGTATTTCACTAAAGCCATACCTTGGGGAGGTTTCATATGTGGAGAAAGAGCGTTGTAAACACTATTGAACCTTGTAGAATAGTCATGGACACTCTCTCCTACATTCCTTTTAAGGTTTTTATATTCCGCTAAGATTTGGAGAGGGTTGGCCTTAACTTCCCATTTTTTTAGGAAGGTTTGATATAGAGAGGGAATATATTGGATACTATTAGGAGGTAGGCCTTTAAACCATTTCTTCACATCGCCTCCTAAACTCTGGGAAAAGATTCTCATTTTGACTGTCTCATCATATATCTCCATATAGTCAATGGAATCTTCCATCCTATCTACATGGTGCTGAGCTGTCGTAGACTCTTTTGCAGTGAAGTGTGGGATTTTTGATTGATAATCGTTGGGCAGGGGTACTAGAGGCTGAGGTAACACCAAAGGTGCATACCAAGCTTCCATGAGGATGTTCTGTGGAGGTACAAGATTGGCTTGAGCAACAGGTATGTGAATGATAGGAATATGAAGACCAGCAGCACTCTGTTGAGCTGATTTAGGGTGGCAAAGCCCCAAGTTTTGAATGAAATGAATATTCGGAGGTGTAGATGGGGGAGTCTCTCTATCTCTATTGTGTTGACCACTATGGGATGGTCAACCAGGAAGCTCAAGGTCTGGCTGGTCTATAGCACTGAATGACCTAGTTCTAGGTAACCTACTTGGAGAGTCTAGGTCAAAAAGAGGGTCTGATAGAGCTGTAAAGTCTTCCGATGTAGATTTAGCTCTATGGATGTGTTTGGAAATCGTTGGCCTTCCAAGTGTAGGAGATTTCCTAAGAATGTTCTTGGGTTTGTCAACTATTTTAGGTGGGTTTGGGTTAGGATAAGCTCTTGTATGAATGGTCCTTGAAGCTAGTATGTTGTCTTTAATCGAGGAAGCTTAATCCTACTTGTTACTTCTATTATGGTTGATGTCGTTATGGACTTTGGTCTCCCAGTGGAGTCTTATGTGAACCAAGATAATCAACAGGCCTACTGATCACCAGTGGAGTCTTTAATCATTGAGGAACTATGGAGTCGCCAAGTGGAAGGTTTAGAATGTTTCAAGAGGGTATACTATCCACCACAGTGGTTAACACCAAACTAAGGCTACTATGGTCTCCTTTTAGTCTTTGAATTGTTTAAGGTGTGTTTTACTCAAAGCGTCCCCAGCGGAGTTGCCATTATGTTGGTGATGACAAATGGGTCACCAGACCAGATATTAGCGGTTAAGGATTCTCATATTTTCCCCAGTGGAGTCACCATTATGTTGGGGTTCCCATGTTTTGGTAGGTTTGGCAATACCAAAAGATGAGACAACATCAGAACCACTTTCGAACCTCAGGATCTAGCCCTCCTGGGTCTAGAGAGGGATCTCTCTATGATATGCAAAGATATATGTCTTTGAGGCTCTATTTTTTAGGTTTTAAGTTAGTTATAGGTACGGGTTTGTTTGTTTAATCATTTGTTTGGTTGTTGGGAAAAGGGAAAGGAAGGGTTCGCTGTGAGACAAGGCTGAATAAAGAAGGTTCTAGATGGAAGAGAAATGATTTCAGGGAACACTCAAGATCATTGGACAATGGAGTCAGGAAAGGGTTTACTTGCTATTCAATGTGCAAGATTTCAGTTGGGCTAGTCATCTAAAGCATTGGATCTTAAAGATGATAGTGTGGCATGAAATGGTAAGACAGAAGCTGAAAGGCAAGGAAACCTCCAAGGTGACCATTCAGGAATCAGATCCAGGGACAAGACATGCTATTAGACACCTGTGACCCAACTCCTAAAGGGAAAACTCTTCAAACAAAGGGAACATTAAATATTTAAACGCAAAGGTGAAGATTTGAGATCAGAAAGAGACTTTGAACTCTCAATGCTTCGGCATCCAGCTTAAGGGAATGTAGAAAGGTTCAATTAATCGAGAAGGATCCTAGTAAGACAAAAACAACGTTCTAAACACCCAGTAACCCCATTCTTTCAATTAAAACCCAACAAGAACATCTGAGGATGGATTCATTAATCCATACATCGGCTAGCAGTAAATTATAGCCACTACACTGGTTAAATTAACTTAAATCAGCACTCAGATAACACATGCAGCAGAAAACATCTAAGTTAGGGAGAGCAGAAACATAGGGTACCATGCGAGGGTAAATCCTATGCCATATTTCTGATGCATACCAGAAGAAATGAAATATGATGAGTCACAAAGAGAAATAAAAACAGAGATAGAAAAACATCACTGCTGCTTTAAATCAAGATCCAAAGAAATGTGCTTGTCATATTAAAGAGAAACACTAGTCATGTACAACATTGTCCAACAACTTGATATTCAGTCTGAAAAAATCTTCCTCAGCCTATCTTACAACTTTAAACAGAGAACTATATCTCAAGAGATGCAGCTTACAATTCACAGATATTCGATCAAAAACCCTTACAATGAGTTTCTTCATGAGTTTTATAGCTGAAAGAGAGGTAGAGGGGATAGATGAGACACTAAATGAAACATTAAATAGAGTAGAAGGAGTGGGTCGACGCCCATTCTATTTTAATATCCGAGCATTAATCTTTGGTACTCTTTGGGAGAAAGAGTGGTCTTCGACAGGTTGCCATTTACTCCAGGTATGTTCTTGATGTGATTTTACTGCAGTACTTGTAGTACTCTGGTGAATAAAAAAAAGACAGATAAATGACTATGAGGTCTCCCATACTGTGTAACAAATATTCTAGTAGCATTAGGACTGTTGTCAGGGGAGATCTTCTCGGAGACACAATGTAGAATAAAGAAAGTATGGGTACTGTGTCCTTTCTCAAGAGAACGCTTTTGCCGATGTGAAACATTGTCCATATTGTTTTCTATGCTATAGGCCTCTTTAGGCCTACTGTGATGATCATGAGGTCTTCAATTTGGTACAATTGCCCTTCAAACAATGAATCTGAGCTAAAATTCTTTCATCATGGGCCTTAAACTCTCTGATTACCCACTGATCCTCTTTGCTGCTTCATCACTGTCTCTGTCTGTGAAATCTGGTCTTTAATGATGCTGCAGAGGTTTAACTAGTTTGAACATTGTACTCTAATGAAATATTTCCTATATAAACCTTCCCAAACATTTTTGTCGCCATATCAGGCTCAGAAAATATCCTTCTGCGCTCTTTGTCACTATAACAATGACCGTGAGCAATGGCAGTTCTCGCCACCTGTACACCTGCAAAACATACAATCTGTTAAGAAATACATGCATGGGAAGGATGGCTACGGTGGAATGATGTGATGATGGCAGCGCAATAGAAGCGAATGTTATGGATGCAATGGGAAGTAGTGGGAACATGCAGTGAAACAGTGAAAATCGAACTGATGAAAGTCGGGCAAAATGAAAAACTTTAATGTAAAACATTAAAATTTAATGCTTGGCGGGATGATACAATTTAATGAGAAATATAAGGTTTGGACCTTTGAACGAAATGCACAGAAGATGCGTGGAAAAAATATGAAATCGGTTGAAATGGTGGGCCCCGGTCATGAGTGGAGGGAGATTCAATCAGGACCGTCAGATCTCAGGAGGGGATCGACGACTGCGATCTAATCGGTGGATTGCAATCGGGAGGGATAGAGGATGACACAGTTTAACATTTGTGATTGGTGATGTTTGGCGCGATAAGACTTGCGCGGAATGTCGGATCTGTTAAGATCGACGGTGGGGATCGTTCCTGAGACCAACAGAACCATTACACTATCGCATAGGAGATTTTGTTTACAAAGGAAATAAGCGTTCTACTCCGATTCTCCGATGCGATTAGTGCCTTGCGGGCTAGTGCTTAGTCTTAGCTCTGGGTTTTATAGAGGGGAAGTGGTTAGGGGCTAGCCGAAAGGTGCTTAGCCTGCACATGGAAAAATATGGGTTTTTAGCCAAAAAACAGAGCTTTTAAGGCTGATTGCAATCAAATGAAAGGATTTCACTTGGTTTACAATGAGGAATTTGATGGTTTGGGAAACTTGGGAGGGATTTTTGAGGTTTAAAGGGGAGACTTTGAAAATGGAAAAATGTTAATAATGAGAAATTTGCAGGGATACAAGGGGAAAATGAAGGCCTTTCTGAGTACAATTTTTTACAGACAGTGAAGCTTTTGGATGGATACAGTAGTGAAGATCATTTTAAAGGCAATAAACACAAAGAGGCTTCAAGGATGAGAGATTTTCCTGGAAAATGTATCTCTTGAAGACTCATAAACAACTTAGCCACCTGTTTGCCTGCCAAAAAATTCATAGGTGGCTAACACAACCCACTCTTCAATTTATCTCCTCTCAGGTCTCCAATGTTCCCTTGGAATTACCAGTTATCTCTCTCAAAATTCTCATGGTCTCAGAAATGGAACCATTTGTTGGCTTGAGGGGTCTTGACCTAGGTTCGAAGGTTAAGGTTTTCCAACAAACCCCTATACAATTGGCCCTTTCGGCAGTGACCTACTTGCACAGGCCAAAGTCTCACCTGAAGCAGTATGGGAGGGTGCTGTAACTAGGATTCCAAACCCTGAGAGAGAGTAGGTAAGTCAAGTAGATCTAACTTCACAACCTATCAGGTCCACACAGAATAGGTTTATTCGCAGGTTTGTTAATAATGTAGTCCACAACTAATCATAGCAGAGCTATTACCATGCACAGATCTAGTTAGTACCTTCGCATCCACATGCGTATCAATTTTCAGTATATAATATCATAAACACATCAATAAAAAATTACAGATATAATTCATACCATAACATAGACATAATCATAGCATAAATAGATAACACAATTGTATTCGTAGCTCCAATAGATCCCAAAGGTTCGCATCAGTAGTAACACATCTGATCAGATAACACAGAGATACTTTAACTATATCCGCATATATTAGCATCCAAAAACCTAGTTACAATCCAAACATAGCCTGCGCAGACAGCTATCAGGAGTCCTTACCCAAACGACCCAACATAGATCTAACAATTTTCACTTAGCATCAGACTTAATTCTTGCCTACCTTAAGACTCAAAATGTTCATCTATTTATAACGACTTAGCGTACGCTTTCCTGTGGTCCACAAACCATGGTTTGTAGACTCTAGATCTAAAATTGACCCAGTATAATGCATTCGAGGCTTTGACCCACCCCAAAACCCCTGCGCTAGAATAATTAATACCAAAAATATACAAAATTGTACAAAATTCGCAGCTTTACGGGACCCTGTTCCAACATAGTGGCATGTTTAAAATTCTACTTATTTGAGTTGCTTGAAATCATGTATTCTTTTAAGAATAAAAATCTTGGGGACCATTCTTTTGCATATATAATCGTCCATACATTGTCTAACATTATGTTAGAGGAAGTTGTTTTTATAATATTTATCATCATGATCCTATAAGAGTCATCATCTTGGAAGGATATTGGAAGAGTAATTATGAAAGGATCAATACATATTCCATATTATATAGAAATAATTCTTTGAAAAGGATGAAGGAATGCATTCGATCAAGTTGAAAGCTCATTGTAGGATACAAAAAATTATATGATTGTGTGAAATATTACGAATGCATGTTTAAAGTAACCTTTGGAATATAGGATTCAAATAATGTTGTAAGGAAGGTTGTTCATATGCATAGTGAATCTTTCATTTAATTATATGATGCCTAAAAACCATACTATTCATGAGCCACAAGACATGAGATAAATTTCCACAAATAAGTGTGAACCAGACTGTAAATGTGAAATATGACAAAACACATATATTCATTATGAAAATCATGGAATTTAGAGAATAAACACTTAAATAAATATCTAATTTCATTAAGAGGTACAAAGGAGCTTGTATTTTATGATTGATTCAGCACGGATCAAACAGAGCCAAAAATTACTTCACATAGATAAGTTAATTCATTCAAGTGAAATGGATAGAAGTCTTCGACACCGAATTATCATAAATGTTTGAATACCATGTGAAATGCATCACATAAAGGTAATAGAAATTCAACACATATACTAACCTTGTATTTAGTTATTAGGGTATTTTACCATTAGTATGGGAATATTTCTATAACTGATGGGCTTATACATTTTTCCTCTATCTTTCGTATCGACATCAAGTGGATAACTAACGGTGTGGTTTTGGGTAAACTCCAATCAACTATATGTATATAGCTAGCCATAAATTTTCCATTGCATCGTCCATAGCAGCATGTAGTTATGTTAGATACCTATTTTTAGGTCATTTCTTCACATTTAATTCTATTGGAGTTAGAAACAAAAATATTGAAAATGGTATCAAAAGAGATTCTAATTTAATTTTCCCTTAACTAAATTAGAAGAAAATTGTAATTTCACATCACATGACATGTTATACGAGTTAACTAAATCATGAATACTTAGTTAGCTTAGTCAATTCAAGTTGGGGATCAAACTGGAGGCATGTAGAGTTCACTCTAATTTTTAGGGGGTCCATTTGTAGTTTATTTTGAGTTGTAATTGTTTAACTTAACTATTTGAGTTTAAATCGTTTTAACTAGTTCTAACTGATGGAGGAGCTAGTGATATGTCCAGTGAATTAAATAGGGTATAATTCACATGCAGTGATCAATCAGATAACTGATAATTCGCTATAAATAGTTGTTGCATGTCAGTTATGAGGAAGACCCAGTTGATATTGAAGTTAAAGGGAAGTGCAGTATCAGTTGTATAATCATCCAAATTGCACAGGTGATGCTTGTAGTCAGAAGCAGACATAAAATAAATCATTCCTTAATTAGAGAAAATTACCTTTAAAAGGAGGAATGAAGGAAAAAGTTTAATCATTGTTTTGGTGAACACTTGTTGGTGATTCCATGCAATAGAAAGCACAAGTTTTTGCATTGAGATTGTGAGAGAAAGGTGTTCCAAGAGAAGCCTATGCACAAGTTGGTAGTGAGATAGTCAAAGATAATGAGGAGAGCTCTCAAGTTTGAGCGCAACATTGTATTGTTTCATATTCTTGACTTAATGAAATATACAAATAGCGAGGTTTTTAGCTGAGGTTTTCCCCACATAGATATTTTTGTTATGCGATTGAAATTATTTCTCTTTCTTGTTCATGTGATTGTGCGACCATAATTGTTTTCCATAATTTGTAGAATTGATTTAGTATTTTGTTTTAGCATATTACAAGATTATTTGAATCTATGTGGTATTTCTACATGCTATCAGGGTAGGAAATTTTTGGGCATCAAATTTTCAGTTCAGTTCTGAATATTTTTGTGGAAAATTTTCAAAAATAAATATCAGACCTAGATTCCTTGTGAAAAAATACCCAAATTCAAGAAAACAATCGTCCGAATCAAAGTTCAGATGAGGGAGATATCGTTGATTTAAAATCAACACTTTTTTCAGAAAATTTTGTGACGATGGGACAATTACACTCCGGATATGAGTTTCTATAGTGCCTAGATGATGAGATATTTCGAAAATATAATTTTTTTCCTTATACACATCACGATGAGACAGGTGAAATAGATCGATGTGAAATTTAAGAACCTATATTCTCTTGAGGTCAAATATGCATGCAAATATTTGAGGAGAAAAGAAAAGGTTAGAGACTTGGGGGTTGAGAGGGAGCATGAAATACCTCTCAACATGCAGCCTCAGAAGAAGCCTAATTTTTTTTTGGAGCAACCAAAATTAGAGAAGAAGAGAGGAGGCTGAGTGGAGGCATCTACTCATGCAGATACCTCTAGTAAGGTAAATTTCAAGCCAAGTGGGGAGAGGGAGCACATACAGCCATACCTCCATGTGAGAGGTCGAGCGATGTGAAGAAATAGTCATATGAGTGCAGAAATTTGGCCAGGGTCCATTGAGATGTCTTGTCTCAAGTAACATTACACTAGTGCATTTGGCCCAATTTCTGACGGCCAAAATGTCGCTCTTGTGACACATAATCATCCTAAGAGTGACACTTTGAGGTGGGGAAAAAATTTGTTTCTTGTCACATCATAATTTTGACACTTCTAATAATTGTTGGTAGAGAGACACTAATTCCGACATTTTTTTGGTAGTGACCCAATTTCGACGTTTTTTTTTTTTTTTTGAAATTCCGACATTTTAACCTTTCGTTGCTATTCCGATGTTTTGGAGCGTTTGTAAAAAATCTGATGTTTTGAACAGTTTGTCACAAGTTCGACGTGTTGAACCTTTCGTTGCTATGCCGACGGTTGAAACAGGTCGTTGCAAGTCTGGCGTGCTTAAACTTTCCTCGTAAGTCCGACATGTGAAACTTTCATCGCTATTTTGAAGGTTGAAATAGGTCATCGCAAGTTCAACGTCCTGAAACTGTCGTCGCAAGTCTGACATGTGAACCATTCATTTTTATTCTGACGGTGTGATGCCATCGTCACAAGTCCAACGTTGTGAACCACTTTTTGTAGTTTCGACGGAAACCATCGTCAGAATTCTAACGGCCAAAATGGTAATTGGAAAAAAAAAAGTTGGGTTGTATATGTGTGATGATGCTACAGACCTGTATTGCCTTAGAGAAAAAAATTTGTTGATTTTTTTCATTAGGTTTTCTTCTACATGGTTCTTACAAAACATATATTCTTATCATACCATAAGAAATAAGACTGGACACACATTTTCCTGATCTCATATTTTAAACAAAAGGACACTGATAGTAATTTGGATCACAAAATATAAGTTTCGGACCTCCTTGAAAAAGTGCTCAGATTTTGAATCATGCTATAGATTTTGGTTAAGGCTTCCCTAAACTCAGATGTATACCATAGACAGAATTATTAAATGACTCACTCATTGACTATTGTCTCTAGATGCCTCTACTCCATTTTAGTGTTCTTTTCTAGAGAGATATATATCTTTAGATAAGTCAACAAGATGTGATCTTCAATTTGCATTTCCCTATTCAAGATCTATTCAAGATCCAATCTAAAACTACCAAGTATGTACACTCTCCAAAGGTAGTCTGAATTCTCTATTTTTTTTAGGTCAATTTTGGCACCATTCCCAATGACCTGATTTACTGGACATCATCTCTAGGACCAATGATCAATGGTCTATCATTCCCTATCATTTCAGTTGCTACATGCCCTAAGACAAGAAACAAGACAAATCAAGCAAGACCTTCATCAAGCAAAGGTTTCCATGGTTTGAAGCTTATTATATAACATATGAGAGTTCACCAACGCAGGCTTTAAGGGGCCTAAGTGAATTGCATATGCATGTAGCCCCATGCAAGGCTACTCTGCAAAGCACTTCCCGACATTCACAGGTGTGTTGGTCACATTGGGAGCGCAATTCTCATTGTTCCGGAATCTCCACTTGGCCAGTGCCTTCTAGAAGAGTTCACATGTGTCAAGCTTCGGATCCAAGCATCCATTTGACATCTACATGATTGGAAACATGTATTTCCTATTTTTGGAAAGTCATTGATTTCAAAACAACCTACATTTCATCTATAAATTGAGCAAAGATCTAAGTGCTTGAGGAGAAATAATTTGAGTAGAGAAATGTTGAAGAATTTTCAATTGAGAGCTAGATTTGTGTAGCAGCTGCTAGAGATATTTATACTGTGATGAGGATTGGGAACATTGCTGGAAGGTCACTTCAAATCAGTCACTAGGTTGTAACCTCTCCTTCTATCATCAATAAAGAGTACTGCTTATTTTTCCCTATATGGATCTGTATTGGCTTTGATTTTCCATATTTCAAGATCTTGGTTGATGTATATGGTTTATGCTTTACTAATTTAGCTAACTAGCTTGAATAGATATCTATATTATTGCATCTTCTGCTATTTCAGTGTTCTTTCTTGTAGGAAGCATTCAGCCCAGAAACCGCTTGAATTTGAAGCTACAATGGAAGCGACAGAAGGATCCATTTGGAAGCGACTGAACAAGTAAGCCTCCAATCCTCTTTGTGTATCTGTTCTGAGTTAGGAGAAATAGTTGTATAGTCTTTCACCTATTGTTCTAGACTAGCACTTGTCTAGGGAAGCATGATTTATCCGTAATTCACAATTTTGGACCAAAAAATTGGCGACTCCATTGGGGAGCATTTATCTTAGTTCTAGGTGTTTAAGCCTCTGATTTGCTTTGTTTATCCACCCAGTAGTTGTTACACATAAATATTAAACCTTTTCAGAGCTTAATTTTCAAAGGCAGTGAGTTAAACAACTGTGTTTTTCTTTGTATACTACACCCAATGCACCCTTAGACTGGACACAGTGCTTTGCAGAGCACTGTCTCCCTTCCTAGCTTGCATTGCATAGCACTGTCTCCCCTTGGAGACTGCGTTGACTCTTGAAAATACCCAAATTCCCTTGAATTTTCCTTTGCAATTTGTTTTAGTTTTGTTTGTTGCTGTTTTTTGAAAAGCTTGATTTTCAATTGACTAGTGACTCTATATACTTCTTCTCCTTTGACTGAAAATTTGTTCAATGTTGGTTTAAACAGTTTTTCTTTATCATTGACGAGTTGATTTCAAAGTACTTTTTATGGTCGCATTAAGAATCACTTGCTTTCGAAATAGGAAATTGTCGTAAAATATTCATTTCCTTGATAGGAGAAATTGTTGTTTAAATCCTCATTTTTCCTTCAAAAGAGAAATTGTCATTTGCATTCTTCATTTCTCGAAAGTAAAATGCATTTGAATTATTGATTTAGTGCACCTAGTTTCTTTTATGCATTCATAACATTAAGGAAACTGAAAAGAAAAACTTGCATTTGCATGTAGAATAATGTGTGTTTTGCAAAAGGAACATTATTAAATATGCATTTATTTTGTGATTCATTGATTTGTTTGTTTAGAAATTATTTTCTCTCTTCCCTTAGTAGCTACGTTCTTCATTGAAAAAGATGAAAGTGAAAGTTTGTTTATCATTCTTAGCTTGCATTTTAGGAATTTCATACACATCATTGTGGTGAAACTTTGAAAGGAAAATTGTAAGCAAGATCAACATAAAATTAATCTCAATTTACCTAACAAAGCATTGGAACCATAACGATAACATTTAGAAGGTCTAGGCTAGAGACGTGTTCCGGCATTGTAAAACACAACAGTTGTCGTTAAATTGTCTGTGATACATTCCGAGTGTGATACCTCACTCCACATATGTAAGTATATCATAGCTTTTCCATGTACTTTCGCGTATATCGGGCGGTGTTATAGTACGATAAGTATAAAGGGGTGCTCTCTTTGTGCGGTTTCGCATCAGAAAACGTTGATACGAACTTGGGCCTCCACGTACCTTTGGGTATATTTGGGAGGACAAATTTAGGTTTTTATCCATCCATAGTGAACCAAGTCAGCTACTTTGTAAATTGTGATACACCGAACACAACATTCGGGGAGATTACCTACCCGTACTTCTTGGTTCGCTAGGAGGTATTTTGCAGTTCGCAGTTTCTTGGTAAACCCTTTTGCCTAGCATTACCCTTTTATTTTTTTTATTTGTTTTTGGGTAAAATTAACTAGTAATCATGGAAGAACAAAATCATTTCCCCGTCGTTCGCGTAGATTATCTTTAAAACCACCTTTACCACCAGAATTTACTTCTGGTAGGCGAAGGCATTCACAATCTGCCGAATCAAGTAAAATTCGTACCTCTGGTGAAACATCATTTTCCAATAAACCAAAGTTAGCTCAAGTTGTTTCTACACATCTTGGTTTGTCTACTTTTGTTGAGACAGAGTCCTCATAGCTATCCATGGTCACAATCCATCCAATCTGTGAGACCATACCTCCCGAACCCGGCGTCTTTTAACTGGAAGTTCATCTAGATCCCATTGTGCTTTAGGGGGTAGCTGTTATTGGTCAAAATGGACATCATCTCTATGGCCAATGAAATAGGGTCTATCATCCCCTTATATTTCAGTTTCTATATTCCCTAAGTGGAAAAAATATTTATCCCGAAGTCGAACTACTAGAAGTTCTTTCTATATTGGTCACTCCAGAATCTATTGTAGCTATTGAGTCTCCCATGTCGCGTAGTCAACCACCTGAAATATAGTATGGGCCTGATGATGAATTTCTTCCACCTGGTTTGATTTCGATTGAACAAATATACAAGATGAGACACCTTTAACTCCAACTCATTTTCAGTAGGAGCTTTACCTTTACAAGTCTTTTCCTCAATCACCTTCCTCTATTTTTGTTGATCCTATTTCACTTATAGATCCCATAGATTCTATAGGGTATACATTGGGTCATTTGACCATGGCTGAGATAACATATGAGACTGAACCATCTATTTCAGCTGTGACAACATCTATTGTTGCTTCATCTTCGATTTTTTGTCCATTGACTTCACCCATGTCATCATCTGGAATCCTATCTGGTTCCTCCCTTATGAGTACTGAATGGCTTGATCCTTTACTCACATCCTTAGTGCAATATCAAGCTGGTACCATCAGTTATTCTCCTTGGTGGTCGGTGATTTCATAGAAATTACGCTTGGAAATACCAAAATTTATTGAAAACCCTGGAGAAGACCCATGAACACATGTTATAACTTATCATTTGTGGTGCTCATCAAAATCCTTAAATGATGAATCTGTTAGACTACGTATTTTCTAGCACACACTCACTAGTCCAACTACACAATGAGGATGGTTCTTTCTTTTTGTCAACCTCGTTAAAAAATGAAACAGAGTTATGAGGATAGTTCTTTTTTCTTGTGTCAACCTCTTTAATAAATGAAACAAGTACCTTTGAGGAAAGTTCTTTTACTGTGTCAACCTCGTTAAAAAATGAAATAGGTCATGAGCATAGTTCTTTTCCTATGTCAAGCTCGTTAAAAAATGAAACAAATCCTCTCCTAATTAAGACGATTCTTCCATCTGATCTCGTAAATGAACCTTCATTCCATCCAACTATTAGTAACCAGTAATCTACTTAAGTGAATGAAATTAAGCTTGGGGGCACCAACTCTTACAGGGGGCATTCGACATGTGCTCTTGTAGGGGGCGTTCAAAACATTATTACCTATTGCACCCAATCAACTGCTGAAGTTTGAGGCTAAAAACTGGTTCAGAGATCCAAAATGAAAATGGTAACTATTGAATGGTAAAAATGAATAGTAAAGCTCTTTTTATTTAGTCATTTAATTATTTGCAATGGATATCTATTTCTATGAATATGGTTTTATTATATTTTTTTATCATGAAACAGGTATTTTTAATCCATTTGATGTTGTTCTGAATAGTTTTTACAACTGATGAACATATTAGTTGTGCAAATTTATTTCAAGAATGATTTGACCATAAAGAATACTTTTTCTCCTTATTTTTTGAGATTTGTTAAAAACAAAAAAGGATTTGAAGCACAGTTTTATATTTTTTTTGAGCTTCGATAATAGCGAAAAAGGAACCCCTGGAGTCTTCTTTCAGCTCTTTTCAGACTTTGATAATGTGAAAATGTTTCCGAGCACTTGTCTTTTCGAGCTCGTTAAAGTAAATGAATTGATATCTACTCAGTATAAGTTTAACCCTTTTCCAGACTGAGATAGATTATTTACGAAAAAATAATACCTTGGTTAAACAAGACCAAAGAGTTTCTCTCAAATATTATTTTACACTTTTTCGGATCTGAGTGAAAAATTTACGAAAAAGTACTTTTGGAGTTCTCTTTTGTCCTCTTTTTCAGACTCTCTAAATATGAAAAAGGACTAGGCTATCATTGTCGTTAAGCTCGTTAAAACATAAAATAGTGACGGGCTTATCGATCATGGCAAGAATCGAGTTTCATTCATTGCTAGATTCGTTAAATTAATAAATATCGATACTTTATTCGCCCAGAGGGTTGAATTATAGATCAATAAAATTTTATCCTCCTCAAGCTTGCTAAAAAATAAAGAGGTACCAGTCGAGAAATGATCGGGGAAAAATTGGGAAAAGTGAGCAAACTTTCTTTTTGGTAGCAAGTCGCTCTTGAACATGACACTTCTTTCACTCCATGTCTGTGACTGTTTGTGTTGGGTAATCATCTTGATAGTTCATTCACACCTATGGTTCATCATTCCTTCACTTTGGTTTTGGTTCGATGTTTTCAACTAATCACAGTGTCGCCAATATGTTCAAGAGAAGTCATCCAGTGATTAAAAACTCATCCTTCTCCAATACTCGTAAACCTTAATTTTCATAACTGTCATCCCTGAAAATGGCTATATCAAGTCATACCCTTGTGTCCAAAATCAGTAACTCTTGTTTTGCAATAAGGTGACTTCCTATCGACAACAAATCAATATCCAGGAAGTTCACTTAGAAACATTAGATTCCAGTACCATGAGGCTTGTTACAGCATTGACAAGATCCTCGCTTCTGTACTTTTGACCGAAAGATTTTGTTTGGCGTTCGACATAAAATCATCTATTCACACCTTACGAATGTTACTGTAGTACCTTGAGCTCCATTGACATTAATGGTGGTTCTCTCGCATTTGTTAAAAACTCACATCATTGGCTATTAATCAAACAATGTATTTCCATGTTCGACTACAAATCATATATTTGCATGGCTAGACTTGTACCCGAATGATCGAGTGAATGAGATAAGAAGACCTCGGATCTAGTTTTAGCCATCAGGGCTGTGATTTCAGGATTGTTGTACACATCATCTGTATGGTGAACTTACATACAGATTGTCATCCAAACATGGGCCTATATCTATAGGCATGTCTACATCTGGGCAACATTCCAATGAAGATGACTTTCTCAATTATGTACATGTTATTAGATTGTTTATGCGCTGAATATGGGAATGCATACCCTCAACAATTATGATGAAAGAGGATATATCATGATGTAATGTATTGTAATATTGATACAGGTGACCACTCCGCTTCGTTTCTAGACTCATCACAGTGTAAAGCATCCAAATCAAATGTTCTTATTATTTGGATCTCATGCTTTAGGGGGCAATTGTTACAGGTCAATTTGGGCACCATTCCCAATGATCAAGGGTCTATCATTCCCTATCATTTCATTTGCTACATGCCCTAAGACAAGAAACAAGACAAATCAAGCAAGACTTTCATCAAGCAAAGGTTTCCATGGTTTGAAGCTTATTATATAACATATAAGGGGCCTAAGTGTGTTGCATATGCAGGTAGCCCCATGCAAGGATGCTCTGGAAAGCACTTCCTGACATTCACAGGTGCGTTGGTCACATTGGGAGCGAAATTTTCATTTTTCCGGAATATCCACTTGGCCAGTGCCTTCTAGAAGAGTTCACATGTGTCAAGCTTCAGATCCAATTGTCGATTTGACATCTACATGATTGGAAACATGTATTTCCTATTATTGGAAAGTCATTGATTGCAAAACAACTTATAGTTCATCTTTAAATTGAGCGCATATCTAAGTGCTTGAGGAGAAATAATTTGAGTAGAGAAATGCTGAAGAATTTTCAATTGAGAGCTAGATTTGTGTAGCTGCTTCTGGAGAGATTTATATTGTGATGAGGATTGGGAATTTTGTTGGAAGTTCAATTCAAATCAGTCACTAGATTGTAACCTCTCCTTCTATCATCAATAAAGAGTACTGCTTATTTTTCCCTATATGAATTTGTATTGGCTTTGATTTTCCATATTTGAAGATCTTGGTTGATGTATTTGGTTTATGCTTTACTGATTTAGCTAACTAGCTTGAATATATATCTATATTATATTTCAGTTTTCTTTCTTGCAGGAAGCATTCATCCCACAAACCGCTTGAATTTGAAGCTACAATAGAAGCGATAGAAGGAGCCATTTGGAAGCGACTGAAAAAAAAAGCCTCCAATCCTCTCTGTGTATGTGTTCTGAGTTAGCAAAAATAGTCGTATAGTCTTTCACCTGTTGTTATAGACTAGCACCTGTCTAGGGAAGCGTGATTTATCCATAATTCACAATTCTGACCCAACACTATTACTATGAAAAATTTTGAATTAATGAAAATTTTGTGATTATATCCAAAACTCAAGTAGATCATCTCCAAAGTTATAGGACAAGAATATTTGTGTTAAGAAAACACATAGATATAGGTATGAATTTCAAGAACAAGATTTCCTATGAAATATTGTGCATCCAAGGAGCAGTATGAAACTTTGGTTTGAATATATATCCATTGAATTATCGACAAGTCATCTACAATCTTCCCATATCATGATTAGAATCAAGAAATATGAATTTTTAAGGAAGTTAATTATTGACCAATATTATTGTGGTTGATAATCTAAGTTGTTCCAAGTTTTTATTTGGTTTGAAGTTGTACTAGTGATCCTTGATCCAAATCACAGCATATCCAATGAAATTTTGTGTATGGAATTCATGAATGTCATCTTCTATTTTAAAACTATGTGCTTCTGAGTTAAGCTCAATCTTCTAGTTACATGTGAGGATTAGAAGGAAATTACTCTTTGAGATATGAGAAGGATAGAGTAGAAGTTTATTGTAATCTGAAGATTCCCTCAGGAAAATTTACTTTGACCCTTTGGAGAATCACCATGTGGTATATATTCTGATAAAGAGACTAAATCATCTTCAAGCAGAAACCTTACATATAAACTCTGTTTTAAACAAACTATTGACAAAAGTTTGAAGAAGACTGAGATTCGAACTTTACCTGAATTTTTTCTTGTCCATGTTAAGACAAAGGTCTTAATTGATGATCCTATATACTAGGCCAATAAATAGTGACTTACTAAGCAACTTGAAGCATACCTCTGTGAAAAATTTCTGGACTCCACTTGGGCAAGGTTTTCTCTAATTCTGAGACTCTTTATGTGTGAGGACCTGTAGACAGTTTGATGCCTTGAAGTTGACTGATTTACAGTGGAGGACCACCCTATGAACTGATGGAGAATCACCTTGCTATGACTGTGCACATGCAATCCATGTGAACCAAGAGTAACATTGCTAGCAGCTTGAAATAACTCTCTATAGTCCAACAACTATAAGTCTGAGGTGTCTATGTTACAGGAAGATGACATTCATCTATTGAAGGTATTCACATGGAAAATTGACAAGGTATGTATCTTGTTTTTCATTGTTGAATAACTAGGCATGAATATTTGTTAAGGTTTCCTTCCTAAGTTGAAATTCTCTTGATTATATTGCTGAATATATTTTTTGAAACATGAGGGTCTAAAAGGATATATTGAATGGATAGGAGTATCCTCTCTTGTGAATTTATTCTTCATCATTCTCACATAGAAAACATCAGGATGGAATGTGAGTGTTCCTTTTTCTGAGATTCTTTTCCAACATAATATTCCCATGAAACATTCATTTTCCATCAGAACATGTTAATTTTAAGTAAACTATCCTTATGCCAGATTATTTCCCACAATCTATCTAAAGTGGGATGAGGTAGTTTCTGAACTAACATTTCATATCCCACCCTAAACGAATAGAGGAATTTATTACTACTCGTCTGTTTTCTCTGATCCAAATTTGTGGTTGCAATTAGATCGAGGGCCTTTAGATAATTGATCAATGGAATCTAATGAGACTGAAGATCTGGGGGGATATTGTGACATTTCCAGCTGTTAGCCCCCTATAAATTTTTTGACAAGAAAAGTAGGGGGCTAGATTGTTTTTTAGCCTTCAAGGAATGCATCTCCCCTGAAGGCACATCATCCTTGAAGTCTCTTGTGCCTTTTCCTGTGATAAAATTCCCTCTGTTGACTCCCTTTATAAGGTCTCACTGATTGCAAAAGCTGTGCTCCAAAAGTCTACATTTGCCCTTTGTTTCTTGCAGAACGCCCCATTTTTCAGCCTTTGTTTTCCCCTTGTCAAATTCCCCTCTAATCCTATAAAATCTCCAAAAATCCCCTCTAAACCATACATACATCCCTGGTGTGGTTTAAATCCCCTTTTTCCATCTACCGGTACCCTTTTCCTAGCCTCAAATCGCATTAAAAAGGTTGAAAAACCCACATTTCAACATTATACAGGCCTAGCCCCCTTCGGCCAGCCCCCTAACCTTCTCCACCACGTGACCCGGGTGCCGAAACCACGCGTTAGCCTGAAAGGCGCTTATCTCAGTTGAATATCAGGCACATTTTAAACCATCAATCTCTACAGATCGGACGGTCATCGCAAGCTCCACAGCGCCCGTAGCCCATTCCGTTTGCCGCCCGATCACATCTCAACCATCCATTTACCTGCCAATCCAATGGTCCATATTTCACCATCCACCTGGTGGTCCCCACAAACATGCCACGGTCATTGTTCAAAACCGTCGGTTTCTATCACACCGCTTTTGGAGGGCCGGTGGTATTTTCATTTTCGGAGCGATTCCACTTATCACTCGATGCGTGGCAGTGGAACTGTTTGAAAACCACCCACTCATCGTGCGTTATCGTTCGGCACAAGACACAGAGCGATATGCATATCAGCTGTCTGCTCTGCGATCGTCCATGCAACGGTATTCGCGCTGCGAAGTTGCGCGAAAGTTAACCCGAGGCAGCCGTACCCCTGTCCCACTGTCCATCGCCCTCCAATGCATTCCCAGCTGTCGATCTCCTCCTGAGATCGGACGACCTAGATTAAACGCACGCCCACAAATTAACCCTGTACCGCCACATCATTTTTCCAAGTGTTTTCATCTTTTTCTCGTCCGTCCCTTTATATATTCCATTCAAAGGTCAATTTCAAAGGTTTTACATTAAAAATTGGTTGCACTCCGCCCATGTTCACCAGACCATGTTCCACTGTTATGTTGCAGTTTCCACCGTAATCCTGCACGTGTCCGCCATCTCACTAGTCTGCATGGCTATCCTCGTCATCCCCGTTGCATCCACCACCTCCATGCATGGTTTTCTTAACAAGTTTTCGTGTTTTGTAGGGTTATCAGAGGGTGAAATCTACCATGATTTCCCAGTCTTTATTACAACGGAAAAAACGCAGAAAGGACCAGTTTTCAGAGGCCGAAATCACGAAGAAAGCCTGGGAAGGAACCATGACAGGACTTGCATTAAAGGAACAGGGTTTGAACTCTGTAAAACCTCCCTAGAGCCATTAAAATTGTAGATTTCACCGACAGAGATAGAAATGGAGCAGTAGAGAGTTTAAGGCACGAAAATGAATATCTTGGAGCCTTAACTCAGTGGTTTAGAGGCAAAGTACTAGATTGAAGACCCCGTGGATCGCTCAGAAGCTCCAGTGCACAGAAATTTATGTATATCAGGGTTTGCACATCAGCATAATGTTTTCCCCATAAAGGACAGAGTGCCCATGCAGCTTTTATTCTATACCATATTTTTTTGAAGCCTCGAAAATCGTTGCAACAACATGGGGGATGACCACCTGGTCCGGACCTTAAAGCAGCTCCTTTTCCGTTTGGAATGGTGGTTCTGATTGGTTCAACTAGGTCTAGTTACCTTCTCTCAATCTCCAATGGCTTTAAAATATGACTTTCATTCACCAATGGAAAAGAGACATCAGATCAACCTTCTTGTTGATCAGGCAAGAAAGTGATCCTTAAGCTGATTTAGGGCTCAGCCAATCCACTACTAAAGTTTGCCTCTTTGGGAAGAGGACTTAAGAGAATGTAGAAATTATTCTAAGTGCAAACTTATTATAAGATACAAGCAAAATGAACTATCTTAATCCTATCTCAATTAGGCAGATATATATCAAGTTAATGAAATAGTTCAATTAACTGACATTATGGATAGAAAAACACATCCTATTGAGTCCTTTTAACTGAAATAATCAATCAACAACACTCAGGAAGTAGTTCACAAAATGGTATTGATCATTTAATCAGTAACTTGAATTATTGAAAACAATAATATGCGGAAGAAGTTCACAAAATATCACTATTTATTCATCCAATATTAAAAGATAGATCAGAAATCAGAATTTAGCTCATAAGAGCAGAGATAAATAACAACATAAAATAGAAGCAAATTACCCATACCGACAAAAGTGCACAAATATGTAAGTAAATTGACACCATTCCTGTTATCATAAAATAAAACTAGCATTTAAAATAATAGTATTCGAAATACCAATTTATTGAATCCATTTCTCCAGCTCCGATCTCTAACAGTCCTTTACAATGCCTAAGCTTCTGCTTTCAAAATCAGAGCTACAATAGTGCAAACTCTGTTCATTATACATAACTCAGGATGTAAAAGAAAAACCTCAATAATCTCCAGATCTGAGATTCCACTCCTCCCACCTACAACTCTAAATCCCTATTACAAAAGTACTTTTAGAATTCTAGAATTGCAGAGGAAAGCAGCCCCTATTACATTCTGCAATCTGCTATTTATAATATTTGCAAAGGAATTCTTGAGAGGAAAGATTGTTGAAGAGAAATCTGCCCAATCCAATTTTATTTGCTAAGAATTCCAATCTTTAATTGCTGGAGCATTCTCATTGATTGAGATCTTCTCTCCTTATCTCTTCTACTGTTTTCCTGCAAAAAGAAATCAAAATAAATTAAGATGCAACAACAAAATCAAAATACTATTTCTAGCATTAAAACAAATCCAATCAAATTTAATTTAAATAAATAATTGAAAATAAAATATAAGCTCTCTATTGATGCCTGGGATGGTTTAATTGGCCAAGGATATTATTGACGAATGAATCTGCAATTAGAAGAGGCTTGGACAAATGAAAATGCAGAAAATAAATCAGAAAATTGATTTTGTTTTAGAAATTCGGAGCTTGATTTTCTGCATGATTTTTGACCCAATTAATGACCAAATCTATTATTGGAACTTCCTCAGAAATGTTCTCCTTGATTTTATCTTTCCAATGAGCTGTCCTGGGCCTCATTTGGCCAAGTAAAACTCATTCTATGAGCTTCCAAAGTTGATGGGTCAAATCTGGCATAAATCTGGAAATTCTGTTACTGGGTTAAAAATCAGAACTTTAATTAAAAATCTAATCCTAAATTAGAATTCTAATTATCTAATAATTAATTCTAAATTAATTATTAACTAACTAGTATATACAATTAATTCTAATTAATTTTCATCTAATTAGAAATTTTTTAAATTACAAAATTAAATTAATATACAAATGATTTGAAAAAGTTAATTTAAATATGATTAATATTATAATTCAAATTATATTAAAATTATAATAAATATTATAATTATAATATAATTATTATAATATAAAACATATAAAAATTAATTTACAAACCATTGGAATCAATCCAAACGTAAAACCCATAAAACAAACCATTGAAATCAATCCAAACCCATTAATTCATCCACGTGAGATTATGGAGGGATATGGTGAGTGGAGTGTGAGGTGAGGGTGACGTGAGGGTGAGTGAGGTGGAGGTGCGGGAGGCATAAGGGGTGAAAAACTTTGTATTAAAATATTTTAACACATCGCATTTGGCCTTATCGCATATCGCAAGAACCGTGGATCAGGGTTTTTCAAATGTGCATGTTATAAAAATTGCGATGGATCCAATATTGCGATATGCGATGTAAAATTTTTATTTTTATTTATTTTTTATATATTAAGTTTTAATGTTAATTAAATTAATTATATTTTATTATAATAATTAATTTAATTAATCTTAAAATTTAATGTTAAATATTAGTTTTTTATTTTGGTTTTATTTTAATGATGTTTAGTTTAGTTATGAAATTTTCTAAACTACAGCCACTCCGAAAATAAATAAAAAGAATAAAAATAGAATTTTAAACCCAGACTAGATGAATGATGGGACTTCAAAGGAGTACCATTTTCAAACCAGTTGACCAAATGAGGTAAAACAAGCATCAATGGGAAGCTTATTAAAAATCGATTTTAACAAAGCAATCAAAACAAGAATACAAAGAAAATGAAAAATTAACAATCGCATAGGATAATCAAATAAATAAAAATCCTAAAAGGCGTTTAGCCAAAAATTTATAGAAAGGGTCCCCATTATTTGAAGTGAACCAGTCAAAAATGGGGGGGTTGTGTTTTACCACAACATGTTTCTAGAGAATTTCCCACCCTAACAGCAGTCCTATGCTATCAGAAGCATTTGTTGCACAATATGGAAGATCTTAGCTTCATGATTCTACGGTTTTTGTTTAATTCACTAGAAGTACTACAGAGTGTTGTAGCAAAGTATAGCAGAGACATGCCTGGAGTAAATGGAAGCCTGAAGAAAACCACTCTTGCATCCAAAAGAGAGCCAGAGATAAAGGCACATAGTTTAAACAGAATGGGCTTCGACTCTCTTTCTTTCCTAAGTTTAATGTTGCATTTAGTTTTCACCGACTTCCTCTGCTCCACTTGAGCTATAAATTCATGAGGAAATTCATTGGAAAGGTCTTTGATAAGTTATAAAAGAATTGCAAGCTGTTTCTTTTGAGAAATAGTCTCTGTGTAAAGTTGTAAGATAGGCTGAGGAAGATGATTTCAGACTGAGTATCCAACTATTGGCAATGTTGTACTTGACTAGTGTTGCTATTTAATATGACAAGCACATTTCTTTGGATCCTGATCTAAAGCAGCGGTGATGTTTTCCTATCTCTGTGTTTTAATTCATTTCATTTCGTTTCTACTGGCTTGCATCATAATATTGGCATAGGATTTACCCTTGTTAGGTACCCTATGTTTCTGCTCTCCTTGCCTTTGATGTTTTCTACTAAATGTGTTATCTAAGAATTGATTTCAGTTAATTTAACCAGTGTAGTGGATTTTATTGCCTGCTCTATGATGTATGAATTAAATGAATCCGTTCTTAGATGTTCTTGTTAGGATTTAGCTGGAAGATTTGGGAACACTGGGGATTAGAGTTAGCCCTGTCCACTAGGATCCTTGTGCAATCAACTGGCCTTTCTAAGATCCCTCAAGCTGGAGGCCGAAGCATTGAGAGTTCAAAGTCTCTCTCTGATCTTAGGTCTTTAACTTTGTGTTCTAATCTGTGTTGTTTCCTCCTCTCCTTCCATTCCATACCACACTATCATCTTTAAGATACAATGCTTTAGATGACTAGCCAAACTGAAAGCCTGCATATTGATTAGCAAGCAAATCCTTTCCTGACTCCATTGCCCAATGGTTTTGAATGCTCTCTGGAATACTTCACCTCCACCCAAAATCATCTTTGCTCATCCTTGTCTTACATTGAACCCTTCTTTCCTGATGACCAGCAACCAAACAAACATTCAAAGAAACAAACCCTGTGCCCATAACTAGCCTAACATCTTAATACTGAGCTTCAAAGTCATATACCCTTGACAATCATAGAGAGATCCCTCTCTAGACCTAGGAGGGCTAGATCCTGAGGTCTGAAAGTGGTTTGATGTTGTCTCATCTTTTGGTCTTGCCAATCTAGCCAAAACATGGGAACCCCAACATAATGGCGACTCCACTGGGGAAATTCTGAGTATTTCTCACCTTACTACATCACAAGAGCCTCAGAAAACCTAGAAACTCTGGTCAGGTTGGTATTGAAACACTTCCATTTCCAAATCACTTCCTACACCATTTGTTGCGTTTCTCCCATACTCTTAGACAGATTCTGGAAGGGCCAGGTAGCCTCCAGATCTCACACTCTTTCAGAGGTGACATATCTGGTAAATGCCCTCCCATTCGATCTCTGGTTAGAGTTTGCCGTGTTTTGAATATATCCTTGAAAAGGGATATTTCATAAGTGCTGTGGTGGAGAGTGTACCCCCCAGAAGCATCCTAAACATTCCACCTGGCGACTCCATAATTCCTAAACGATTAAAAGACTCCACTAGTAATTAGTAGGCCTGCTGATTATCTTGGTTTCACATAAGACTCCACGGGGAGACCAGCCTCCAAAACAACATTAACCACAATAGAAGGAACCAGTGGGGTTAAGATGCTTGGTTAGAAATTAACATTTTGGCTTCAAGGACCATTCACACAAGAGCTTATCCCAACCCAAACCCACATGAAATAGTTGATAACCCTAACAACATCCTCAAGAGATCTCCTGCTCCTAAAATACCAACTATTTCCAGCCACATCCATAGAGCTAACTCTGCTCTAGAAGACTTTATAGCTCTATCAGACCCATTTTTTAACCTAGGTACTCTAAACGGCTTACCAAGAACTAGGTCATTCAGTGTCCTAGACCAGCCAGACCTTGAGTTCCCTGGTTCACCACCTCAAAGTGGTAAACACCTTTGGGATAGACAGACCCCTCCATCTACACCTCCTGATATCCAATTCATTCAAAACTTGGGACTCAGTCATCCTAGATCTTCTCATCAGTCTTCTGCTGGTCATAGCATCCATGTCATCCATATACCAGCTGCTCAAGCCAACCTTTTACCTCATCAAAACATCATCATGGCAACCTAGTATGCACCTCTAGTTTTACCTCAGCCTCTAGTACCCTTACCCAATGATTATCAATCAAAGATCCCACACTTTACTGCAAAAGAGTCTACCATAGCTCAACACCATGTAGATGGGATGGAATATGCTTTTGACTACATGGAGATAGATGATGATATAGTCAAAATGAGAATCTTTGCCCAGAGCTTAGGAGGTGATGTGAAGAAATGGTTCAAAGGCCTACCTCCTAATAGTATCCAAGACCTCCCAACCTTACATCAGACCTTCATAAAAAAATGGGAATTTAAGGCAAATCCTCTCCAAATCCTAGCAGAATATAAAAACCTGAAAAGGAATGTAGGAGAGAGTGTCCAGGCCTACTCTACAAGGTATAAAAGCATTTATAATGCTCTTCCTCCGCACATGAAACCTCCCCTAGGTATGGTCCTAGTGAAATACCCTGAAGGTTTGGATGCTGACATGGCTTACCAACTTAGGGATAGGGATTACAACACATTGGAAGACATGCAAAAGGGAGCGGTGAGTGTAGAGGCAAATCTAATTGAGAAAAAAGCAAGATTGAGAGCTGAGAAAAGGGTAACATATAGAGATGACAATGTAGCTTCCACATCTGATCCCAATTATGACCGCTTATCTAAAAATTTGGAAAGGTTACAACAAATGATGGAAAAAATGGTTGTCATAGTTAGTAACCAAAACAGAAATCAAAACCATAACCAGAACCAGAATTTTAGAAGAAACAACACCACTCCCAATAGACAAAGAGAATCAGATCAGCAAGTTATTCCCCCATTCCAAGAGAAATTTTTAGATGAAGATGAGGGAATCATAGAAGAGTCTGAAGGGAACACAATAAACATGTTTGAAACAGAATATTCAATCCATAACTGTTACTCAGAAGAAGATCAGCCCTTGCCCTCTTGTTGGGATGAGGAATGGTTAGAATCTGAAGATTATAGGCTAGGATTTGAGAATGCCATGATGCAGGTCAGAGAAAAATATGAACTTAGAAGAAAGAAGAGCCTAGACACTACCAAACCAAAAGCTTCTGAGGTTACCATCAAGAAAAGGCCTAATAAATCTTCTAAAGCAACTGCTGAAGGTAACAAATCAGCAGCTGACAGTTCTGGAAAGAAAAAAGAAAAGGACAACAAAACACTGATAGACAAGGTAAACCAACAAGTAGTACTAACACTGCAGTTAGTACTCCTGATAAAACAGTTTCTAACACTGTACATAGTGAGAATCAGCACACTGATTTAGCCACTAAGGTGGTGACTAACAAAACAGAGTTGAACATTCCAAAGAGTCAGTCCACTTTCAATTTAGAGAGTGATATTGCAAAATTAAAATCTCTTTCCCACTCTCTGAGCTGGCCAGTCAGGATGTATATAAATGCCAAATTTTGAAAGCATTAAATTTAGGAGAGAACAGTGACACTGTAAATCTGAGTGATGATCAACCTGCCCTTCTGTTTGGTCCAAGGATAGAAGGAAAGTTTCAGGAAGGGGTAGTGCCCCCTTTTTATATCAGTCTTAATATCCATGATAAGATCCTCCATAATGCAATGCATGATTCTGGGGCATCACACAACCTGATGCCTAAAGTAGTGATGGAAAGATTAGGCCTAAAGATAACCCATCCCTATAAAGAATTATATTCATTTGACTCTAGCAGAGTAAAATGTCTGGGCCTAATCAAAGACCTGTGTGTGAGCCTTACCCAGATTCCAGCAAAATTTATGGTCATGGATGTTGTGGTGGCAGATGTGCCACCCAAGTATGGCATGTTATTGTCAAGATCATGGGGAGACAAGCTGCAAGGAACAATGCAGATGGATGGGGCTTATGCCACAATCCCAATCTTTGGCCAACTTAGGAGACTGTACAGAGAGGCACAAATGAAATTCCTGGTTAGTAGCCCTGAAAAGCCTGAAAATTCACCTTTATACTCTGTACATATAGACCTTGACTCCTTTATCCTTTGTAATGATGAAACCTCAGAAGGGTCAGAGTCCAAAAACAGAGATACAAACAAGGAAACAGAGCCCATGGACTTTAACATAATGACTACCCTAGACTCGGAGGGGAATGATATAGAAAACTTTGAACAGTGCACCGAAACAAAAACTCAAATTGAACCAGAAACAGAATGCAGTCAGATGATTAGTCACCCTTCACAAACACATACACCACACCAAGAATGAAAATATGATAAACCCGAGAATGAAACCTTATGGGAAATGAATTTTGATGGGTCATGCACCAAGAGAACTGCTGGAGCAGGAGTGTGGATACATAACACAGAGAGTGACTACGTAGAGAGCCATGCCTGCAACCTGCACTTCAAATGTACCAATAATATTGCAAAGTATGAGGCTCTTATCCTAGGCTTAAACTTTTTGAGAAAATTAGGAGCCCGTAGGATAACTGTGCGTGGCGACTCTGAGCTGATCATTAAACAGGTGAATGGTGAATATACAACAAAACATCCCAGACTGAGGGCATACAGGAATGACACTATGGATCTATTGAAAACTTTCGTGGAATACGATCTGGTGTTTGTCCCTCGAGGTCAGAACGAAATTGAAAATGGACTATCCTGCATGGCTAGTTCATATCATAAGCCTCCCAGTGACCAATAGATCGTCATTCAGACCAAATTCAGACCTACAGTGCCAGACAATGAAAAATACTGGTAGGTCTTTGAGGGCAATAAACAGATTGAAGATTTCCTGGTAGGCAGAAACGAGTTTGAATTTTCTGATTCAGACTCTAAAGCTGACAGCAGCTGCCTAAGTGAAGAGTCCTCGGATGAGGAAGAAACACCCTGTAACATATAAATAACACTATAAACGAACAGATTGGAAATCCAAACGAAAAATGTGAAAACGTAGATAGTGAAGAAGTAGAGGTGTTGCAGACCAAGGATAAGAACATACCTCGAGGTCTGATACCTTTAGAAGACCTTTTTGACTTCGATGATGTAGCAAAAAAACCCACTATAGAACATGCAGACTCTGATGTTGAGGAATGCAACATAGGCACTAAAGATAAGCCCAGAATGATCAAATTGGCTAAGTCCATGCCTGCAAACATGAGAAAGAAATACATTGACCTATTCAAGGAATTTATTGATGTGTTTGCTTGGAGTTATGAGGACTTAAGTGCCTATGACACAAACATCATACAACATAAGATACCCTTGAAAGAAAATCAGAAGCCCTTCAGGCAAAAACTTCACAGAATAAACCCAAAACAATTGCCTACAGTGGAAAAAGAGATTAAGAAGATGTATGAGGAAGGAAGAATAGTTCCTGTGAGGTTTTCTGATTGGGTCTCAAACCTTGTGGCTGTGAGAAAGAAAACGGGTGAGATCAGATTATGCATATATTTCAGTAATCTCAATATAACCTCACTCAAAGACAATTACCCTTTTCCTAAAATGGAACATATCCTTCAGAGGGTAGTAGGCTCTAAAAGGATCTCGCTACTAGATGGTTTTTCAGGCTACAACCAAGTCTTAGTAATCCCAGAAGACCAACTCAAAATAGCCTTTACCACTCCATGGGGCACTTTTATGTATGTAAAGATGCCCTTTGGACTGATGAACACTGGTGCAACCTTCCAAAGAGCAATGGACATAGCATTTTCAGATGAAATAGGACACTTCATTGTTATCTACCTAGATGACATAATAGTTTACTCCAAGACTAAAGAAGAACACCTAAAACATCTGAGGAGAGTCTTTGAAAAATGTAGAAGGTTTGGTCTGTCATTAAATCCCAAAAAGACTATATTTGGACTACAGGAAGGGAAACTCCTAGGCCATATCATATCTGAGAAAGGGATTAGGATAGACCCACAAAGAGTTGAGGGAATACTACAAATCACACACCCAAGGAATATCAAAGAGTTACAATCCTTCATTGGGAAAATCAACTTCCTTAGGAGGTTTATTCCAAACCTATCTGAACACCTTAGGAATATAACTAACATGTTGAAGAAAGGTGTAGGATTTAAGTGAACTGTTGAAGCTAAGAAATCTTTTGAATCAGTTAAACTTGCACTCACTCGGGCTCCTGTCCTAATCAACCCAGATTTCTCAAAAGATTTCCTGATTTTTTCATTTGCCTCCAAGCATACGATAGCTGCAGTTCTACTGCAGAACAATTCAGAGGGAATGGAATAGCCCATTTCTTTCTTTATCAAAGCACTTAGAGATGCACCCTTGAAATACAACATAATGGAAAAACATGCCTATGCTCTGGTTAAGGCCTTGAAAGAATTCAGGGTGTACATACTGCATTCCCACACCATAACCTATGTACCCAACATAGTGGTTAAAGAAATCTTGTCCCAAGACCCAGATGGGAAAAGGGGCAAATGGATTGCTATGATCTTAGAGTACGACCTTGAGATAAAACCTACCAAACTGATTAAAGGTTAGGGCCTAGCTCAACTAATTGTTGAATCAAATTTACAGGCCCTGGACATAAACATGATGGATGCCTTGGATGAGCAGCAAGGATTTCCTGATCCCACTGTTGAGGAGAGGTTTTAGAGCTCTCCTTGGTATTCTGACATTCTATATGTGCTTACACACCTCAATTCCCCTCCTGAACTATCAAATACCAAGGCCATATTCTTAAAGATAAAAACCAGAAGTTATTGCCTAATGAATGAAGGCTTATACTGGAAAAATCCAAATGGCCTATTTCTTAAATGTTTGTCTGAATCTGAAGCAGAAAAAATTAAACAAGAATTCCATGCAGGGGAGTGTGGAGGTCACCTGAACTAGAAAGCCATTGCAAAAAAAATACTCAGAGCTGGCTACTATTGGCCTACACTCTTCAATGATATCCATAAGATGATAATTGCCTGCCACAAATGCCAGATTTTTGAAGGAAAAAGAAAAATCCTCCCCTTACCTGTACAACCCATCACTGTGGAAGGTCCCTTTATGCAATGGGGCCTAGATTTCATAGGAGAAATTCACCCTGCTTCATCTGCACAACAAAAATGGATCTTAACCGCCACAAACTACTTCACTAAGTGGATAGAGGCCATACCTACTAGGAATGCCGCAAATTTAGTCATCATTAGGTTCCTAGAAGGTCATATCCTCTCTCGGTTTGGCTGTCCAAGGAAAATAATCACTAACAATGTTACTGCTTTTGGATCCAAGAAAATGGTTGATTTTTGTCACAGGTATCAAATAGCACTCGGTAATTCAACTGCCTATTACCCTAAAGGTAATGGATTATCTGAATCATCAAAAAAGAGCCTGGTGACCATCCTCAAAAAGCTGCTGGAAGAGAACAAAAATTCATGGCATAACAAGTTAGTGCATGCTTTGTGGGCTAACAGGCTTACAACGAAGAAATCCATTGGCATGTCACCATACCCACTTGTCTATGGAACAAAAGCAGCGTTTCCTACCAGCCTTGGGATACCAGTGATCAAAATTGTTCAAGAGATACAAACAGAAGAAGATAGCATGGTGAGGAGAATAAACCAGAAAATTCATCTCCACCAAACAAGGGAAGAGGTCTATAACAGAGCTATCAAGGTTCATGAAAATATAAAGAAGTTATTCGACAAAAGAACTAAGGCCTCTGATTTCAAAATTGGAGATAAAGTTTTGAAGTGGGACTCAAGGAGAGAGGAAAAAGGAAAGCATGGCAAGTTTGACAGTTTGTGGCAAGGTCCCTACATCATCCAGGCCACTGTGGGTCCAAATGCCTTTTTTCTACAAGAGTTAGATGGTATAGAGCTGTTTGGGGGTCCTGACAATGGAAAGATGCTCAAACACTACTTCTGCTGACTTCCAATTTCCAATTTCCATTTCCATTGTACATACCATTGCAGTGTTTGTTTTCAAAGAAAAGAGAAAATGCTCCAAAAAAAAAAAAAAAAACAGAAAGAAAGAAGAGGTTCAGACATGCTCAAAACATGAACCTCTGAAGTGTAAAGGATGGCTCTAATATGACCAAAACTTGAGCCAAAGAAAGCAAAGATCGCTGGTTCAAACATGCCCAAAACATGGACCAGCAAAGAAGAAAAAGAATCAGCTCTAACAAGCCCAAAATCAGAGCTGAAATGAAGAAAAGAAAGTGACTCTAACAAGCTCAAAACTTGAGTCACTAAGAAAGAAGGATGCTTCAAACTTCAAATTTCAAGCCTTCCAAGTTTTGTTTTTAGTTTTCTGCAAGTTTATGTCCATGTGCAACTGCATTTATGCCTTAGATCCACAACAAACTAGACTGTCTAATCCTAGTTTGACTGTTTTTAAATTTCTATTGTAGAATATAGAGAAGAAATCTGCTGGACAGTTTAATCCCAGCAGATATTAGATTAGGTAGAGAAACATGTGAGACCAACAGTTTAATTTGGTATCATGGAGTAATAAGGGTAGAAATATAATAGGTTTATTTTCTTGTTTGTAAAAGTAAAAGTGATGTAAAGGGTCTGTTAATCCAAATGCACCCAAGAAGAAGAAAAAATGCTAGGATTGTAGGATGGGTAGGTAGATTGGTGGGGTAATGTTTCTGATAAATTGATGTCTTCATAATTGTGGCAGCTAAAAATCAAAGAAGAAAGATGGCTCAAGAAGCAGGCATCTGGCCTACTCCAAATATCTATTCTCTGAATTCTTGACTCCTTCATGAAGAAGCCATCCCCAGGTGGAGCCACTGTTAGCCCCCTATAAATTTTTTGACAAGCAAAGTAGGGGGCTAAATTGTTTTTTAGCCTTCAAAGGAATGCATCTCCCCTGAAGACACATCATCCTTGAAGTCTCCTGTGCCTTTGCCTATGATAAAATTCCCTCTGCTGATTCCCTTTATAAGGTCTCACTGATTGCAAAAGTTATGCTCCAAAAGTCTACATTTGCCCTTTGTTTCCTGCAGAACGCCCCATTTTTTAGCCTTTGTTTTTCCCTTGTCAAATTCCCCTCTAATCCCCTAAAACATTCAAAAATCCCCTCTAAACCATACATACATCCTTGGTGTGGTTTAAATCCCCTTTTTCCATCTACCGTTACCCTTTTCCTGGCCTCAAATCGCATTAAAAAGGTTGAAAAACCCACATTTCAACATTATGCAGGCCTAGCCCCCTTCGTCCAGCCCCCTAACCTTCTCCACCATGTGACCCGGGCGCCGAAACCACGCATTAGCCTGAAAGGCGCTTATCTCAGTTGAATATCGGGTACATTTTAAACCGTTGATCTCTGCAGATCAGACGGTCATCGCAAGCTCCACAATGCCCGTAGCCCATTCCGTTTGCTGCCCGATCGCATCTCAACCGTCCATTTACCCGTCGATCCAACGGTTCGTATTTCACCATCCGCCTGGTGGTCCCCGTAAACACAACACAGTCACTGTTCAAAACCGCCAGTTTCTATCACACTGCTTTTGGAGGGCCGACGGTATTTTCATTTTCGGAGCGATTCCACTTATCGCTCGACGTGTGGTAGTGGCACTGTTTGAAAACTTCCCACTCATCGCGCATTATCGTTCGGCACAAGACACGGAGTGATATGCATATCAGTCGTCCGATCTGCGATCATCCATCCAAAGGTAATCACGCTGCGAAGTTGCGCGGAAGTTAACCCGAGGCAGCCGTATCCTTGGCCCACTGTCCATCGCCCTCCAACGCATTCCCAGCCGTCGATATCCTCCTGAGATCGGATGGCCCAGATTAAACACACGCCCGCAAATTAACCCCATACCACCACGTCATTTTTCCACGTGTTTTCGTCGTTTTCTCGTCCGTCCCTTTATATATTCCATTCAAAGGTCAATTTCAAAGGTTTTACATTAAAATTTGGTTGCGCTCTTCCCACGTTCACTAGACCATGTTCCACTATTATGCTACAGTTTCCACCATAATCCTACACGTGTCCGCCATCTCACCAGTCTGCATGGCCATCCTCGTCATCCCCGTTGCATCCACCACCTCCATGCATGGTTTTGTTAACAGATTTTTGTGTTTTGCAGGGTTATCAGAGGGTGAAAGCCGTCATGATTTCCCAATCTTTATTACAGCGGAAAAAAATGTAGAAAGGACTATTTTTCAGAGGCCAAAATCACGAAGAAAGCATGGGAAGGAACCATGACCGGACTTGCATTAAAGGAACATGTTTTGAACTCTATAAAACCTCCCCGGAGCCATTAAAAGTACAGAGTTCACCGACAGAGACAGAAATGGAGCAGCGGAGAGTTTAAGGCATGAAAATGAAGATCTTGGAGCCTTAACTCAGTGGTTTAGAGGCAAAGCACCAGATTGAAGATCACGTGGATCACTCAGAAGGTCCAGTGCGCAGAAATTTATGGATATCAGAGTTTGCACATCAGCAGAATGTTTTCCCCATAAAGGACAGAGTGCCCATGAAGCTTTTATTCTATAATGTGTTCCTAGAGAATTTCCCACCCTGACAGCAGTCCTATGCTATTAGAAGCATTTTTTGCACAGTATGGCAGATCTTAGCGTCATGATTCTACGTTTTTTATTTAATTCACCAGAAGTACTACAGAGTGCTATAACAAAGGACATCAAAGACATACCCGGAGTAAATGGAAGCTTGAAGAAAACCACTCTTGCATCCAAAAGAGAGCCAGAGATAAAGGCATAGAGTTTAAACAGAATGGGCTTCGGTTCTCTTTCTTTCCTGAGTTTAATGCTGCATTTAGTTTTCACCTACTTCCTCTTCTCCACTTGAGCTATAAATTCATGAGGAAATTCATTGCAAAGGTTGTTGATCAGTTATCAGAGAATTGCAAGCTGTTTCTTTTGAGACATAGTCTCTGTGTAAAGTTGTAAGATAGGCTGAGGAAGATGATTTCAAACTGAGTATCCAGCTATTGGAAATGTTGTACTTGATTGGTGTTGCTATTTAATATGACAAGCACATTTCTTTGGATCCTGATCTAAAGAAGTGGTGATGTTTTCCTATCTCTTTCTTTTAATTCATTTCATTTCGTTTCTACTGGCTTGCATCAGAATATTGGCATAGGATTTACCCTTGTTAGGTACCCTATGTTTCTGCTCTCCTTTCCTTTGATGTTTTCTACTAAATGTGTTATCTAAGAATTGATTTCAGTTAATTTAACCAGTGTAGTGGATGTTATTACCTGCTCTTTGATGTATGAATTAAATGAATCCGTTCTTAGATGTTCTTGTTAGGATTTAGCTGGAATATTTGGGAACAATAGGGATTAGAAGTAGCCCTATCCACTAGGATCCTTGTGCAACCAGCTGGCCTTTCTAAGATCCCTCAAGCTGGAGGTCGAAGCATTGAGAGTTCAGTTAATTTAACCAGTGTAGTGGATGTTATTACCTGCTCTTTGATGTATGAATTAAATGAATCTGTTCTTAGATGTTCTTGTTAGGATTTAGCTGGAAGATTTGGGAACAATGGGGATTAGAGGTAGCCCTATCCACTAGGATCCTTGTGCAACCAGCTGGCCTTTCTAAGATCCCTCAAGCTGGAGGCCGAAGTATCTCTCTGATCTCAGGTCTTTAACTTTGTGTTCTAATCTGTGTTGTTTCCTCCTCTCCTACCATTCCATACCACACTATTAGCTTTAAGATCCAATGCTTTATATGACTAGCCCAACTGAAAGCCTGCATATTGATTAGCAAGAAAATCCTTTCCTGACTCCATTGCCCAATGGTTTTGAATGCTCTCTAGAATACTTCACCTCTACCCAAAATCCTCTTTGCTCATCCTTGTATTACATTGAACCCTTCTTTCCTGATGACCAGCAATGAAACAAACAAACCCTGTGCCCATAACTAGCCTAACATCTTAATACTGAGCTTCAAAGTCATATACCTTTGACAATCATAGAGAGATCCCTCTATAGACCTAGGAGGGCTAGATCTTGAGGTCTGAAAGTGGTTTGATGTTGTCTCATATTTTGGTCTTGCCAATCTGGCCAAAACATGGGAACCCCAACACCAACCAGCCCAATGTCCATTTGCATCTTGTTAGTGCCAGTCAATTTTTCCTTTCACTAGTGATCAAATAGGTATGCTCTTTCTAAATTTGTCTGAGTCTTTTTCAAAATTTTATTATTTCATCGAGTCTCAAAATAAAAATTTGTTCAGTGGTTTAGGTTGTTAGGTTTTTTCTTCTTCCACCATGACTAGGGTTATAAAAATGTTATTTTTTATTGCCATAATGAAAGGTTATAAGTCATGAGTCATTGATCTAATTTTCATCTCAGACATCTTTATATGGTCAAATTCTCATTTCAAGATGTTATGGTTAAGTTCATGGTTTCATAGTCTGTAATATGTCATGATGGAGTCAAATCATCAAAATAGAATTAAGGTCATGTCATGATAGGTCATCATGAGTGGAAGAAGTAGTTTCTCAAACGATTTGGTACTAAATCATTTCAAAGCATGTGAAACAAGTTCTAAAGTTCAAAAGTAAGCTACTCTAAAGGTTCCTAAAGCCACTCAAAGCAAACTATTAAAGATGAATTGGTGAGCCAACCTATCATTATCAAAAGTGGTACAAAGCTATAAAACCTACATAAAAGCTTCATTTTCCCTCTCCATTTCTCAAGCAGACCTCTCATCCTTCAACAAAACCTTCCATCAGCTAAAATTTGTAAACCTTATCCAGCTCACTACGCAAAGGGCCAGCTCGCTACATTTTCATGATTTCTCTATTCTTTCACTTTATCCACCCTCAAAAATATTAGCAAGGATTAAATTTTCCTCAATTTTGATCAATCAGACTAATTTTCCCTCTTCTAAGCCTTTCTTGTTCCTCAACAACAAAGTTTTGGAAAAATCATCATCTTGTGGGTGAAAAGGTAGCGTGTTGCTACTCTTTTGCTGAAACCATCACTTAAACCCTCTTTCTTGCTGGTTTTTTGAACACTAAAGCTGAACCTGAATATTTTTAAGCCAACCACATATTTCAATCTACCTTAGGATGCCTCGAAGGTAGCAAATATTCCTCCACGCTATGTTTTCAGCCTAGATTACTATGTTTTCAGCAAAACCTAGTTTTTTTCGTTCAAGGGAAAAACCAGGAGCTCAACATCTTCAAATTAAAAATATTCAAGCTCTTTACAACTTTTCAATAGTCATTTTCATCGATATTTCAAGTGGTTTCCTCCTAAATGCTCAAAAATTCCGACTTGAATAGTTTGCTAGGATTTCATTGCATAGTTTTTCTTGTTTTGAATATTGTGACTCAAGTTTAAGCAAAACTCCTCAAAATTTGATAGAATTACATTATAAAATAATTTCATCACATTTCCCATCTCTTTCAAAGCAATTTTCCCACATCTCTGTCGTTTTTCCCATTTTTCCCCAAACCCTCACTACGTTTTAAACACCAAGCATGTGTTTCTGTTTTCTCCACCCCTTCTTGTCATCATTTTTTTTCCCTTCCACTTCCATAACCTTCTTTATATCCCTCCACACTCCCTCAAATTTACCAAAAAGTTAGAGCTAATTTTCCTCTTTCATCCCCCTCCATTCATCAAACGTTGAAAATCCCTTATTTCCCTGCCCTGTTTTGTCAAATACAGCAAGAAATGTGTCATCATGAGCACTGAAAAGGAGAAAAATATTTATAATAAAGGAGGAAAAGTAAGCTAGATTTATTCGCAACAAATCATTGATATTATGAAATCCCCTTACATCAGAATTTTATTTGAAGAAGCTGGCTCCTCCCTTTTTGCCAGAAAATCCAAGAGGTAGGATTCAATGCGAAATTGACTAGTGTATTTTCTACCCTATTTAAAGAGAATGAGATTATCATTTCTGGGGTTAAATTCATGATATCTCCTCAAGCCATTTCTTCTGTCACCGAGGTACTTCTTCAGGGAGATATTTGGTTCAAAAGGGCTAATCTTGACCTAGAATGTTACAAGATTATCGTGAAAACACCATATAAATAAGCTCCTGTAGATACCTTTCCTATGACACAATTGCAAGACAAGTACATACCTTTGATGAGGGTGTTAATGTCATACTTTACCTATGAAGGCAGATATTGTCTTTTATATCGGTATCATATCTTCCTCTTGATGCATTTCACCTCTGCCAAGAAGATGAACATGCCACATTTTGTACAAGAGTCTTGTTAAAATGTCTAAGAAGATGAGAAGCAAGGTAGGGGATCACTATACTATTTTATTCCATCACTTTTATATTAAAATGATTATCCTCCATCAGTTGTCAGCTATTGGCATGCCTTGGGAGGCATTTGTACATAAAATTTCTATTTCATCACCTTCAACCTCCATGCCTCAGGAGGTTGGTTCATCTAGAAAATTAAAAGCTACTCCTACTGTTGAATGGAGTCAAAGGGAAATGAAAAGAAGCAGAGCTAAAAATCTCAGCTTCGGTTTTGATGAAAGGAAGAATGCATATTCTAATTTAATGACCAAGGAGACATTAGCTTTAAGAGATGAAGGTCCACGTGAAAGTGAAGAAGAACAAGGAAAGGAAAAAATACCCTCTAAGGATATTCAAACAGAATCTCAGACATTTGAAACAGTTGAGGAACTCCTCAAGAAGAAGGATGATAAAATTGTTGAATTAAAGGAGAGGCTTGCTAAAGGAAACTACATGGTGGCTCTTTTACAACAAAAGAACAGGAAGTTATTGAAAATCAAAAAATAGACTGGAAATATCAAATCAAGCACAGTGGTATCACTTGACAAGGGAAAACAGGTAAAAAAAGAACCAAGGAGACCAATTAAATACAGGGTTGGCGAGGAATTTTTCATAGCCAATGTAACACCTTAAACCAATTTTGAAGACACTTGGAGAGTTTTTGTAAACTGGCCTTTTTTCTGAAATATGTTGCAAGGGAAAAAAGGTAGCGTGCCCACACTACCTTTATCGATGGAGGCATCTAAACAAAGAATCGGTTGCATTTTTGGAAAGACTTGTATGTTAATTATCTGCACTCAGTTACCTTCACTAGTAGTTAGTTTTACACGAGAATGCAAAGAAGTGCCTAAAAAATAGATCTTTGCCGTCATTTCAACACTCATGCTACCTTAATAGACCAATTATGGGAAATGCATCCTTTGAGTACTTTGCTGGATGTTTTGTGATGCAAAACCACTTCAGAGGCATAGAAGACACCCTCATCAACCTCCAACAATTTTCAGAGGTAAAATTGACCAAAGCATCATCATAAAATCAGCTCAAGAAATCCACGCTACACATTTTCTACAAACATGCTACGCAAACACATTCTTCATGCTACCATTTCACTAAAAATTATTTTTTTTGTAATCTTAGGGTGAAATTCAATTTGCAAATGGTGAATAATGATGTACATTAGGGGAATTTTGAGGTCTAAAATGGGCCTCCTAAGAAAAATGTACAACCAAAATAAAATTTATGAGAACCAGTAGGATTCAAGATGATGATGCCAACCATGGGGGATGATTCACCATTTTTGGAGTAAAATGGTAAAAAGATTAAAAAATAATAAAATAATAAAACTACTTTTTCAACTCATATTTTCAACTTATCTCCCTAACGGTTTACTAAAATTTCGAGCGGGAGTACTCATTGGATGAAAAATTTAATTCCTCATCGAAGGAGCACCCATGTTGCATTCTTTTGATGGACCCTACTACACTAAAAATTAGAAATACATAAAAAAACATGTTTACAATCATGTTTTTCATGTATTTCTCATTTTTTTGTATAGCAGAGTCCATTAAAATTATGCAACATGCATACTCCTTCGATGAGGAATGATATTTTTCCTCCAACAAGTATTTGCGCAAAAAACTAGAGTAATAATTTAGGGAGATAAGTTCAAAATACGAGTTGAAAAAGTAGTTTTCTTTTTTCCTTCAAACCATTGATGATGTAATCAAATCTTATTTTATTATTTATGTTAGTATGAATCCTTTGTCGAAGTTTACGAAAAAGGACCACTTTAGCTACGCATAACTAATAGCCCTAACAACAAAAGTGGCTGCCAATATCTTTAGATCTGCGGTTAGTTGAACATAAAAGAGCTGCAAAAACCAGATCTATGCATGGAAAGACATTAAGCAGAAAAAATAAGGGTTTGCTCCATATACCAATAGACAAGACAAGAAAAATTTTTGAAAGAATTTTTGTATTAATCGGGCACCTGGGAGGAAAACAAGAAGGCGTATCCAATTCTCCTCAGTGGGATGGGTTCTTGGAAGTCCTCAGCACTTCAGATCTAAAATCTCTCTCTCTTGTTGGTGTAAAAAACCCACACAAAGAATGGAACTCAAAGGGAGCTCACACAGCAAATGGCAGAAAATGGTGACCAAGTGTATAGATCCAGAGTGATCTAATAGGCAACAAAAAGTGAAGAATGGTAGGAAAAACCCTCCTATTTATAACAAAATATTGGGTCATTCTAGATCTTGGTGCATGATTAAAATAATGTTAACCAAATCTAGATCCACCTTTTATGGAATATTTTATTATATTTGTTGGAGGGAAAAATATTTGACTTGGGTCAAATCCCTTTATTTGTTAGTAATAAATAAATAAATGATTTATTTATCTTTTTAAGGAAGTGGTTGAAGGATAATTAAATAAATAATGATTTATTTAATTATTTGTAGGTGATTTGGTCATATTTAACAAAGAATATTATCTAAATAAGATTTAAATAATTATTCCTAGAAAATAATAAGATAAATAAAGGTTTATCTAATTAATTTCTTTGTTTTTGGGTTAAACATGACTAGGAATAATAATTAAATTATGGTTTAATTAATTATTCCATGAGAAAAATCAAACAAATATAGGTTTGTTTAATATTTCCTTTTGGGGTTTCCTGTTTAGACCATAAACAACCTAATAAATGTGGTTTATTAAGTTATTTTCACATAGTGAAGGCAATTTTACTTAGGGTAAAATTGGTCTTACATGGTGTACTTGGGTCCATCTAATGATAATAGGTTAGATGACCAAAAAATGGTGTAACAGATTGCCCCCCGGCGTGCGAGTGTCAGGAGCAAATCGTATGACCGAAGTACGTTGTAAGAACACAATCACTAGACAACAAAAGGGATGTCAGAGAGAGAAATGTGAGGTAGATAGTGTGCTGAAGGACTAGACCCTGAGGAGACGAGACTCGGAGGTGCAACAAGTCTCTTTTTATGAGAGGGTACCTGTGCTGAAGGCGGCGGGGGAGGCATACCTATGCCCGCCGAGACAAAGTACAAAAGAATAGTGTGTCCAGTAAACAAGGGACCGAACCATAAATTACAACCGGCATAATCATGAGCCAGATAAAAATACAATGAGGAATCCCACATACATGCTGTGCCTGGGATAACAGCCAGGACTGATACAATAATATCTGAGTACATGAGATACAAATACAACCCAAATGCCCCTTGTAAATGGGGAAGGGCTCACAAAATCTGACTGATACATGCAAATCAAAGAGGCGCTGCAAGTGGCTAAGGCCAACATCATCAAATATCTGGAGCTGCATCGAAGGCTGCAAGGAGGAGGTCATCCGGGCATGTGGGGGGCTACCTGCGGGGCCACCCCCTCATGAGGGTTGAGACATCTCACACACACCCGGGAATCATCAAGAGCTGCTGCTGTATCACTGAACCATCAAGTATACGGATCTCGGTCATGCTGAAAGGAGTTGGAGTGGAGAAACAATCAAGTCAAAGGGAAATGAGAGATCCCTTTGCCTGATCCGAGGCACCGAACAAGAGTGGAAGCTGGAACCAAGGTACACCGCCCTCTAGACCTGGCTTCTGGAATGAATGAGCTGATGTCGACAGAAGGAGGTCCGCCATAGGTGAGGCAATGAGGGGTCCTCAACTAAGGCACGAGAGAAAATAGTAGAGTGACGGACAGACTGACACTAATGATGATAGTGGAATGGAAAGGACTGAGTAGCGAATGGACGACTTCCCTTGTTAGAGCATAAAGGGCATGAATGACATGGCAGCGACTGAAAAAATATCATAAGGGATAGGGGACAGTGGGGCTGAAGGTCATAATGTGCGACACAAGAGAGAGACCAAGCAATGAAGGATGGAGGGCTATAGCGGGGTACAAAGGAACTCAGGATAGACTCCATGAATGCGATGATGACTCAACTTGGATGCTCTAAACAAGGGCGACTCGATGGTACTGCCACACAGTAAAGGCCCAATGGGGGACCATGAAAACATGAGTACAAGATGGTAACTCATGACGAAAATCAACACGAACAAAGACAAGTAAGGAGGCAAAATGGTGCCCCAAGTACAAGTGTCGTAAGTGAGGAAATTCGATTTTAAGGAGAGGTGAAGTGACCCTTCTTGGACAAAATGGGTCAGGGTGAAGTAGAAAATCACAAAAAACTAATAGATATACATTTGAGGGCTCGGTGAGAGCTTTCCAACGGTGCAGACGGTTTGTCAAACGGGGCTACGGTATGGTCGCAGCAGTTGAAAGAAGAAACAGGGGTTCTCTTTTAATAAGGCAGTTTTCCCTCCAAATTCACTCATTTGCTATTGTTGCTGTGGTGAATGTAGAGAGGAGAGAAGGCCCTAAATCTTGTGGCGAGCGTAGCGGACAAACCGACCGTTGGAATCGAGATCCATTAGTTGCAGGTAAGAGGCCTAACCTTACTCTTTCATTTTGATGGATTGAAAGTTCAGTTTAGGGCCCAAAATCTCAGAAACAGACCCTCCTTCATCTCTACGGCCGGGTCGCACTTTTTGGGCCAAAAAGTGCGACCTGGGAAGCAGGTTTCAGGGAAAAAAGTGCGACCTATCCCAGAATTGGGCAGAAAACTATGACCTGGGAGATGAAGGGGTTTTAGTGCTGTTTTATGGCTGAGAGTTGGGTTTTTGTGTTTGGTTATGGTATTCCCGATCTATATGCTGAAAAAGATGGTGTTTTTGTGTAGGTATGGCAGATTTATGGGTTAACTGGAGAGAGAGAGACCTGGGTACATTACGGGTAGAGATCCAGGTGGATCAGGGTGTTCATCGTGTGTTGACCAGGTTTGGGGTTCTAAAGTTTTTGGAGAACCCTTTGATGAGAGCAGGAGAGCCTTTGTTGGCCCAGATTATCAGTTACTGGGATCCAGAGCATGAGGTCTTTGTAGTGCAGGGGCACAGGATCGAACTGACAGTCCAGGATGTGTATTTCCTGACGGGTCTCCCGCCATTGGGGATGGTGGGAAACACGCAGCCAGTATTACCGCGGGGGCGGCATATCATGGAGTTTGTGGAGCGACATTGTCGACCGGGTCTCCAAGTCAAGGGGACTCGGATACCGATCGGGGACCTAGAGAGATTAGAGACCCGTGCAGTGGCCGCAGCAGTGCTGCGTATCCTGGGCAACCAGGCGCTCCATCACATCACTGGGGGGTAGATGATGATTGTGGAGAGTGTGTTGAGTGGGACCTACTATGGGTGGGCCCAAATGATGCTGGTGTCGCTAAAGCGACAGTTGTCGCTCTGCAAGCGGCAAGTGAACCACGATTGCTCGTATGGGACTTTATTGTGCGCCTTCTTCTTTGAGAAGATCCCGACCTTGCGGCCTCGTATACAGCTTCCAGATGGGGGCCCGAGAGAGCCCAGGATGCGCCGGTGGGGGCAGCTACTGTGCAGAGGAGGAGGAGGGGCGGTCGGGCGAGTGTTTTGACCTGAGTTCTTTGCCCATTGGGATCAGATGCCGTTATACATAGACGACTATCCCTATAGTGGAATGAGTTATTGTGGGGATCCGGACCTACCACTTCCGCCTGGTCGAGTATGGGGGCCTGATGGTAAGTGATAAGTAACTATTCTTGTATGGGCATGTTAAAGTTATTGAATAGTAGACATGGTACTGATTCATGTACTTTTGGTATGCAGATATAGCTCCAGTAAAACCGGCCGGATATATGGGACGCCCAGCAGCCTCTGGAGCTGCAGGGCCGAGTGGGTTGAGAGCAGCGCGCAATGAGGATGCGGCCGCCCTTCTGGAGGACATCCGCCGTAGATGCGAGATGTTGTTGACCGGAGTTTCAGAGCGCGGGTGGCAAGACTTAGACGACCAGGACGTGGAGGCATGCATTGGTCTTCCCTCGGAATGGCGAGGTGTCATGCGGCGCATGGTGATGGCCGGTCAAGTCATACGTGATCTACGGGCTGCAGGGGCAGATCCATTGGCTCAGGATCCACCAGATAGTGAGTAGGTGTGGGGCATGTGGTGCCCCCTAGTGTGTATGTAGGGGCAGGTGGTGCCCCCAGTTTTGAGTTTTTTGTAACATGCTATGGGCATGTCATATGTATCAGAGTAGATGGACTCTAAACACATGTTTTGTGACACATATTATGGATATGCATCGTCTTTAATGATTATGAATGTTATTGTCTTCTATGAAATGCGTGTGATAAATGCCAATCTAGAACATGGTTTGCAATACTATCTACATAGTGATTCTGTTCTCGAGGTACATGGTTGAAAGTGATGGTTTCAAATGCACGTATCAAGAGTTTCACTTGTAAATAGCGTCTAAACAGCACAGGGTTATGCACACGATAAACACCATTTAGTTGCATGAAAATAAGTAGGGAATCCAAACGAATGTGCAGATGGAGGATGCGATGGAAGAGGGCATCGGCTAAGAGACCACGCACTGCATCATATTCGGCCTGATTTTTGGTGGCAGAACCAATGCAGACCCCGTTAGAGAGGACAAGGGCATGCAAGGGGGTGAAAATGGCCCAACCTGCCGAGGCTAGATTCCGGGAGTAACAACTTGCACCATCGGCGTAACCGATAAAGGGTGGGGACGGGAGGTCCTGCAGAATGGTGTCACAAGACAAAAAATGGGGGGAGGAGATACAATGACGACAGCGTGAGTGGACAGAAGACATCGAGCAGCAATTGTGGGAGGGAGTGCAAGGGGCAGGATGACAATGACTCATATACAAACTAGAGGGTGGTATATGAGGGCTATCAGAAGTGTGGCGAGGACTCGGGCTGTGGAGGTCAACAGAGACACGGGTGGAGTGATCTCATGTATGGGTAGAAAAGAGGGGGTCAGGCAAAACAACAGGGGAGGATGCAGGGGAACTGGGCTCCAAGTGTCTCGCAGAGGAGGATAGGTAAAGAATGGTCGTAGTAGACTCCGCCATCTGAACATCAGGGGGGGGAATGTCGATGGGAGTGGGGGGATCCTCAAGCTGGCCCGAAGCATACTGCGCGAGTATGGGAGAGGCGGATTGATTTTGTTCAACCTCATACTCTTGGACTACCTCTAAAGAGGCGCGGTAATGCGTCAGGTGAGGACAATGGTGGGAGTAATGGCCATGGACTTCGCACAAAGCACAGGGTTTGTTGGTGCGGAGAGTCTTGGGGTTCTTGGTTATGGACGAAGAAGGAATGGAGGCTTTAGGGACCGTAGATTCGGGGAACGCGACTTTAACCATGGGCTGAATACGGGGCAACTCGGGACAAGCATGGGTGGCATGACTGGAGACATCACACAAGGCACAAGGATTTGCGGGCGGAGGAGGGGCCGGGTCAGTCATGGTGGTCTTGTCTTTGGGTGCCCCCTTGCGAGCTTTTCCTTTCTTCCCGGGAGCCCTCACGACAGGAGAATGGTCCTGTGGAGGTGCTGGGGGCACAATGGCAACAGAGGAAGCAAGGGGGACCGGTTGAACCAGGGTCAAAGCCATGTAGGGTTTGGGGTGACCAGGAGGAATAGCGGCCGGAGGGTTGAGGTACCAGACGGGGATACCCAAGGTCAGGTTAGGGAGAGAGAGGGTGGCCATGACGGGGACAGAATAGACTCCGGGAGGGGGAGCCAGGAAAGGTATCTGGCCCGCAGGGTAATGACCAGGAGGGACGGCTCCGAGATGGTTAAGGCCTGGGGGAACCGTTCCAGGGGGATAAAGGGGTTCAGGGATACCAGCTGTGGGGGGAGGGCCAAAAGGAGGAGGTCCGGCTGGCTAAGATGAATGGCTAGGAGCAGGTTGCGGAGGGCGAGGGGGAGGTTGCTGACTAGCCAAAGCAAGCCGCTTAAGGGCAGTCTGAGACGATTGCATCATGCAAACATTCGATAAGCTGGGGTCAGAGATAGGAGGAGGAAGACCAGGGAAGGTTCCGAGCAAAGAGGAATCTTTGTAGACGTCGGGGGAGACACTGGTCAAGGAGTCGACGGTTTGCTTGTTGGCTACAGAAGAGATGGTCGTCTCAGGTGAGGTCTGAGATTTTGGCTCATGATATGTCAACTGGTCAATGGTGACTATCTTTCCATTATGGGGGAAAGACATCTTGCGGAAAACCGCGGATGGGACAACAGACATAGCATAGGTGTAGCTTCGCCCCAATAGAATGTTTTAGTCTAGCAGGGCGTCTATGACTTCGACGTCAACGCAAACAGTCTTACCGGCGAGAGTGATAGGACAATTATGGAACAGGCCAATGGGCTGGGAGGCATGGTCGTCCCATGCTCGAAGGGTGATCGTGGAAGGGGCCAACTCATGGGATCCGAGTTGCTTCCAAACCGAAGCGGACATCACGCAGGTGGATGCCCCTTCATCAATTATACACCGGGAAACATTGGCGTTCCGGATTTTGACTGGGATTTGGAAGGCAATGGAAGGAGGGAGAGGAGGATGGTCCGATTGAGTGGCGTCGAAAATAATCATTTGGTCATCAACAGGATCTACAGTGCCCACGGAAGATAGTAGAGCCTTCTTTTGGGAAGGGCACGACTGGAGGAGTTCCAGTGTTGAAATGGCAGCAGGAGATTGCGCCAAATCATCTACTATGCTATACGAATGAGCAGCTCGACCAGAAGCAGCATTTCGACGTAATGGTCCCTTAGGAATCTTCGGATGGACCTCAACTTTGGGTTGAGGGATATGTAAGGGGCCATTGGATGTCGAAAGAGGCTCTGTAGAACCGGAAGAAGAGGACTCGGGGGAAGACTGAGCGGGAGGCTTGGGGTACTGGCGAGACCGAGGTTGAAGGTGAAGGTCGACAGTTGGGGATGGATCAGAGGTCATCATGAGGATCTGGTAATCGGAGGAACCAGAAATGGAGGGTGGAGTGGAGACCCACCCGTCAGGTGGTTGGGTAGCTACGAATCCTTGCTGAGGGAAAGGATCAATAAACACAGTTGGTTGAGTAGTGGCCACATTAGGGGGAGCATGAGGGGAGGCATGTTGTCCGCGCAATGTGGCTTGAGACTCCCACATCTACCGCATTTGTGGTAAAAGGGGACAATCGTGGGTGTAATGACCGTAAACACCACAACACGAACAAGGCTTGTTGGTACGAAGAGGCCTGTCCGGCTTGGGCTGAGTGCCCTGTTGCTGGTTGGCAGTGTTAGGGTCAACACCTTGAGGATTGGGTCCACGAGTACCAGGGGAAGATTGATTTGGATTGCCTCTCCGCCTTCTTTGAGAAGAAGGGGGATTAGTCGCACCCTGCTGTGCAAATACTTTCCCTGAAGGGGGCTGTAGATGCTGTTGCTGGGGTTGAGGAGGCAAGGGAGGTGGAAGCGCATATGCTGGAGGAGCTGGCACACTAGGCTACAGATAAGGGTAATGTTTAGGTTGGGAAACATTGAGGTAAGCAGGAGGTTGGGCAAAAGGAGGAGGCATGCCGTATCCTGGGTACATGCCACCGGGAGGGGGAAGAGTGCTAGAGGTGTTGGCCCCTCCGTGAGGGAGACCGTAGCCCATAGGAGGTTGAGCATACAGATGGGAAAGGGATCCAACGATACCGTTGGCGGAATGAGATGCCCCCGGGGCGTTAGCGCCACCGGGCCTGGGGAGGTCAGGAAGGATGGTATAAACATAACCAGACTGGGCGTAGATCAGGTCATATTTCAAGGCTATTTGGAGGGCGGCTTCTTCGGTTTGAGGGAAATGGGAGGTGACATCTTTGCCAATGGGAGCTAAGAGAGAGCGAAGGAACCAGTCCATATAGATCCGATCTTCGAAGGGGGGAGCTCGACATAAGCTGCGTCTTCGTCGCCATTCCTGAACATGGGTAGAAAGGCGGGTCGAAGATGTTTGCTTGAAGGAAGTCAAGAGCTCTGTACGAGTATCGTATTGGAGAGGGAGCTGGAAGTAAGATAAAAAGGCTTGGGAAATGGTCGCAAAGGTGGTATGGGAAGAGGTGGCTTGGTCGACATACCATTTTGAAGCTTCGCCGGTAAGCGTGCATTGGAATAAACAAAGACGGATGGAGTCATCGGTAATGGAATTGGAGGAACACCACATGTGGAAAGATCGGACGTGATTGGTTGGATCTTCTCCAGAAAGGCCTTCGAACTTAGGGATGTCGGAGGGGAGCTTGGTTGGCATAGCAGGCCAACCAACATCATGGCGGATAGGGTCATTGATCAACTGATTGAAATCGGGGAGGCTGAGGCCTGCAATGTACGGCAGCAAGGGTATGGCCGAGGTAGTTCCTATGGCGGTTCCGCTAGTAGTAGTTCTGGCATTAGGGCCTGGAGCACTGCTAGCGTTAGGCCCTGGACCAGACATAGTGAAGGTGACAGGGGGAGAACCAGGAGGAGAAGGAGAACCCAATGAATCAGAAGAGGAGTCGTAGGGCGGACTCGGAGGAGGACTGGCTCGACGACGGCGGGATGGAGCAGGTCGATCGACCGGAAACTGAGGGAGAAGGCCAAGAAGTCTCCGGGAAAGGCGCCTTGGGGGCGCAATGATGACGGGAAGAAGGAAACTGACAAGGGCAGAAAGGGACAGAATCAAGTGAGGTCAAGGGCAGAAAATGTGCAGTGACAATTGATTTTAAAGTTTTTGCCAGGCGGTGTTAACCAGGCGCTTCTTCACTTAGGGTCAATGTGTGGCATGCGTTAATTTTAATTTTTAAACCCTTTCTGTTTTGAGAGCAAGAAAAAAGTGTGTTGTGTAACTGAAAATAAATCTGCAGATAACAGTATATAATGCCGAAATAACAGAAATTTAACAGCTACTATTGCATCTATCTAACCCAAGAAGGCGGGTCCCTCAAAACTAGTCTAAAAAAGGGGAAAAAATCTAGTCAAAACACACGGCAAAGAGGCCAATAGATCTAAGGTCAAAAGGGACAGGGATATAAAGGATAAAGTTGCTGAAAAGAGGTGCAGATCACAGGCAAGAGACAGAGGCAAGGTGGCTGGAAAAAGGGAGGGAATCAGCAAAAAGCGGAAAGGACAGGGAGGGGGTCCTAAAGAGAGGTCCAAACAAAACGACAAGAGGTGATTTGAAAGGAAGAAAGGCTGATTTAAAGGGAATGCGAGGAGGAGGTTTCGGATCTGAGAAAAAAGGGAAGGTCGAAACTGCGAAAAACAGACAGTTTCGAAACAGACTAAAAATCTTCCACAAAAAGTGGAGGGTACCGAAGCCCTAGGGGGCTAGGTTCCCTACTTAGATGAGTAAAAACGAGATCGGAACTAGGTCAAAGCGAGGGTGAGGACAGAGGCTGGAAAACCCTGACAGAAGCTTCAGCAAAACCCAGAAAAATTGCAGAAAAACCACTGAAAAATTGACAGGTCGCAGGTTCTGACCTGTTTTCAGTGCAGGTCGCAGAAAAGAGGCTGAAAAGTGCAACCTGGAGGTCCAGGTCGCAGTTTTTGGGCTGAAAAGTGCAACCTCCCGTTCTGGTTGTCTCAGCAGCAGATTTTCGGAAAAGTTGTCGTCTCAGTTGCGGCTGATGTCGCTTACCTGCGCAATAGGGCCAGAAACACACGGAAGTTAAAAATTTTAATGTTTTAGGGTTTTATGTGAGAAAAACAACATAAAAATAGGAAAAATAAATAGCTGAAAAGAAACCCTAGGGTCTGAAGTAGCTGGATATGCAGGAATATGAAAAACGACAGCGGTCGTAATTTAAAACCCCTGTGGAGTCGCCATTTGTTAGTATGAATCCTTTGTCGAAGTGTACGAAAAAGGACCACTTTAGCTACGCATAACTAATAGCCCTAACAACAAAAGTGGCTGCCAATATCTTCAGATCTGTGGTTAGTTGAACAAGAAAAGAGCTGCAAAAAACCAGATCTATGCATGGAAAGACATTAAGCAGTAAAAACAAGGGTTTGCTCCATATACCAATAGACAAGACAAGAACAATTTTTGAAAGAATTTTTGTATTAATTGGGCACTTGGGAGGAAAACAAGAAGGCGTATCCAATTCTCCTCAGTGGGATGGGTTCTTGGAAGTCCTCAGCACTTCAGATCTAATATTTCTCTCTCTTGTTGGTGTAGAAAACCCAATGCAAAGAATAGAGCTCAATGGGAGCTCACACAGCAAATGATGGAAAAATGTGACCAAGTGTATAGATCCAGAGTGATCTAATAGGTAACAAAAGGTGAAGAATGATAGGAAAAACCCTCCTATTTATAACAAAATATTGGGTCATTCTAGATCTTGGTGCATGATTAAAATAATGTTAACCAAATCTAGATCCACCTTTTATGGAATATTTTATTATATTTTTTGGAGGGAAAAAGTATTTGACTTGGTTCAAATCCCTTTATTTGTCAAAAATAAATAAATAAATGATTTATTTATCCTTTTAAGGAAGTGGTTGAAAGATAATCAAATAAATAATGATTTATTTAATTATTTGTGGGTGATTTGGTCATATTTAACAAGGAATATTATCTAAATAAGATTTAAATAATTATTCCTAGAAAATAATAAGATAAATAAAGGTTTATCTAATTAATTTCTTTTGTTTTTGGGTTAAACATGACTAGGAATAATAATTAAATTATGGTTAATTAATTATTCCATGAGGAAAATCAAACAAATATAGGTTTGTTTAATATTTCCTTTTGGGGTTTCCTGTTTAGACCATAAACAACCTAATAAATGTGGTTTATTAAGTTATTTAACATAGTGAAGGCAATTTTACTTAGAGTAAAATTGGTCTTACATGGTGTGCTTGGGTCCATCTAATGATAATAGGTTGGATGACCAAAAAATGGTGTAACAATTTCCACTATTATTTTATAATTTTGTTAGGAGGCCCATTTTAGACCTAAACATTCCCCTAATGATATGATGTATTAAGTGTGTCTAAGGTCTAATAGCTCAAAATCCATTAATTATAATGATGTAAAGTAAAATGTATATAGTTGGAGAAAAATCGGGGAGTGGTTATAACCTGTTATGAAACCAGCTCCAAAAATAGAAGAAAAGAGAGATCAATGCCTTATAAATAAGCCACTTCAAGGGGGAAATATCCTTTACATTATATAAATGAAAATTCTTGGATGATTCAAATGAAAAAACCTCCTTTCTATATATAGGAGTCCATGGGGTCACAATATAATCCTATCCAACCTGAAAATAATAATGTAAGGGCATAATAATAACAATATGGGGGTTATAGTGGTACAACAATAACAGTAAGGGGGCTACACTAACTACAATAAGGGACTAAACTAGTAATATATGGACCTAACATGCCCCTACCCTTTAGAAAAGTGTTCTATTCAACGCTTGAGTACATCCAGATGCTTCTATATAAAATTCTCATCCTCCCATGTTGAATCTTCAATGGGTAAGTTATTCCACTTGATTAGTGATCTAAAAATGGAACTATTTGCAATGCTATGCAAAGTATCCATTTCCATATAATTAAGTGTGCAAAGTATTCTCCATGTCTTGCAGGTTAAAAAAAGTGTTTTTGGTAATTGTTTCTGATTTTATGTGTGAGGAAATGTTAATTAAGTTTACTGTTTAACATATTATATTATAAATAAATAGCAAGAGAAATTCACCATAGCATAACACAACAAAATGATGAGGCAGTTCACCCCTCTTGGGCTACATCTGCCAGGTCCAAGGCTCCAAATGGGCATGTCCTTGCTCTATTAAGTTGCTCAAAATGGTTATACAGTGAAATATATGCCTAAATAGGCATATAAAAGCTATGAAATTGACTTCATAAGATAGAAATAAGCTAAAAATGGCTTTTGTTTCACCTCAAACAGTGAAGTACAACCCAATACAACTTTATCTTCCTCATGGCCCTGGTGGCTCTTCCCTCTTCTCTGAAGCAAAAATGGCTAAAGAGCACCTTTTTTCACTCTGCAACCTATCCCAAACACTCTAGAATCCTCAGGAAACCCAAAATTGACTAAAATTTTGTCCAAATTGGTTCAATATTGTGAAAGTTATGATCAAAGCAAATTTCTACCCAATGTCACTTGAAAACCCCACCAAATGTGGGCTAACTCCAGTTAGGAGCACTAATTTTGGCATAACCCTAAATTTGGTGGAACAAGTCCCAAATAGGGTGGAACCACTAGCAGTTAAATTTAATGCTTAGGGTGGGCGACGGTCACATGTTAAACCCCACTCTATCCGCCTGCAGTTCCGTTGACATTAACTGGTGACAATAAATGTTTTAACGTTGGGGTTACATGTCTTATGGTTCTAAAATGTTTAAACAAAACTGTCGGATAATGGTTGCCACATGGTTTTAAGCCCTTTGGTCGTAGTCTCTTGTTCATGAACCATCGGGGCTAGCCCTCCACCTTTTTTCCACCCAAATTCAATTTAAAACTTAAATATAAACCGTTGTCTATAGTAGGTAAGGAACATGGTGTAGGCGAATTGGTAGAGTGATGTGCTCGCGGCGGTGAGGTCCGGGGTTCGAACCTCATAGACCCATAAAAAATTATCACTCCACAATGACTATGGCCTTGGGCCACGTGGCACCCTTAAATTGGCCAAAATTCTTCAAAAGTCAACCAATCAACAAATGATATGCTGCCACATTTTCAAATTTTGATATGCCCATAGGGAATATTATAGGGGAATGTTATTTGGAATATTCCAAAGAATATTCTCTTTTTAATTTTTCCAAAATTGAAAATTCAAATTTGGTCAATTGATTTTTTGAAGGATACTGAAAACTTCAAACCTTCATAACTTTCACATACGATGTCGAATTTGAGTCCCGTTCACGGCGCTAGAATCACACCGATGAGGCCTTTAGGTTCGTTTAGGTTGCAACCAAATCTAATAATTTCCATTTTTGAGAATTTGTTTCCATTTGGACATGATCACATGAACACACCTCCCCAATGGGAAGCTTTTGGACCCCAAAATCTCTCTGAATTACAGAAATTGAAGATGAGGAGACTGATTCTCCACTCTTCCGACCTTGAACCATTGAAATCTTCCTGACTTCATCAAATTGAGCTTCTCATAAAAAGGTAAATTCTTCCTTGAATCCGCTGACCGACTGTTGCTAACCTTGACTGAGTCATGATGCAAATTTTTGAAATTTGCAGAACAACAACTAAAATTTGCAGAATACATACTGTTTCTACAATGGTCTACCTTCAAAGGAAACTGAAAATAAGGTTCACCTTGCCAACTGTCCTTATGGTGAATTTTTTCCGAATGAGCCATGTACTTGTGTCGATTCCCAACCAAGTTTTCTCGCCATACCACCCTGCCATTCTAAAACCAGCAATGACCCTTGCTTAACTTTGTGCCCTCTTTGATTGCATGCCTTACCCTCTCTTGGATTTTTGCACCACCTTGCACTGACACTTTGTTCTCTGCATCGATTGACACCAAAGGCACTTTCTGCAACATCTTGTCATCTTCTTCCAAAGATGACTTGCTTTCAGACTGAAACATATCATCATTTATATAAAAAATAACATGAAAAGGATTATATACAAAATATTTTCTTTTAATCATCAACAAAGTCAAATTTTGACTTGCATTGACAAGCCTTTACAATTTCCCTGCATTGACTAAAGACGATTCTAGCCTCTTCCGATGTGCTTTCACAATAAACTCCTTACCATCCTTGAACAAATGGTACTTGTTCTCATGGCGATGGAAGATCGATTTTCTATCATATAAGTACAAACTACCCAACACCACAGCTGTAATGTCAAGCGGTACCACATCTAATTCAACCAAGTCAACATAATGAGCTATTATGGCAAAGTGCAACAAGCACTTTCTTGAGACTTGTAAATTAGCATCCTTGCAAATCCAACTAAGTGGATATGGCTTTGGATGTGCAATGGTATCAAGTTTTAGCTTCTTGACTAAGTCTTCTGAGATTAGATTCACTTGTGACCCACTGTCAAATAGTTGTCTATCTTTGTGTGTTTGGCTATTATCCTCACATGAAACAACTCTATCCTCCTCTCTTCATTTGGAGCTTCTATGTGATAGTTTAAAGTGCTAGAACTGGGATTTGTTTTATTTACAATCTCTTTCCCCTTTATTTTCTTTAGTACCATGGCTATGATTTGGTTTCATCACCTGATTCAGACCCTAAGTCTTGTTCAATAGTTGCAATCGTTTTTCCTTTTTCTTTGGCCTTATATTTGGTTTTAAATTTTTCTAGCTTCAATTCCGGATGAAGTTTCTAGCAATGGTCTTCGTTATGCCTTGTTTTGGAAAATTTTTTACAAAATAAATTTCCTTTTTCTTTCCTAGAGTTTGCATTTATTTTTATACCTTTTCCTTTAAATTCACTACCCATATTCCCATCAAAATATTGTTTACCTCTAGCCTCTAAATGCATGGCTTGGACAAAAACCTCGTCTAGAATAGTAGGATTGAACATAAGGATAGTATGTATAAGATAGTTGTGTAGACCACCTATATATTTCAGCAAAGTCTCTTGGCTATGCAAATCAATTCCAAGTAATAAAGCCCTTCTTCTAAACTCTTGAGTGTAATCTTGAACACTTTGTCCCTTAAGTTGTCTAAAACTTTTCCAATTCATGATAGCCTTTTGTAAATGAGCTAATGGATAAAATTGATGCTTAATTGTGGAAATAAATTCAGCCCATGATAAAGTGATCTTACCATGTTTTTTAATTTCATCCTTGGTCTTGGCTTCCCACCATACCAATGCTGCTCCTTCCATTCTCAAAGAGGCTAACTGAACCTTGGTGTCGTCTTCATGAAGGTTTTGTATCCTCAAGTAAAATTCCAACTGTCTTACCCAATTTTCAAGTTTCTCTGCATTGACCTCACCATTAAACATAGGCAACTCAAATTTAACATCAAGCTTTAAAAATGGACTTTTACCAGTGGTTTTAGACTTGTGAGATTGATTCACCGAAGTTGAAGATTATGATGTAGAGGAAGAGGATGAAGATGGGGATGGTGGATCACCATTACCTCCATGTCCTTTCTTTGACTTGTCACACTTTTATTTCCTCCTGAAGAACCCTCTTCTTATTTCTGGTGTTTAGACCCTTCTCCAACAAGCCTATCATTCCTTTCTTGCTAGTGTATCCTTACCATATCTGTCATGTCTAGGAAAGGTTTTTGGAATACCCATTCCTCTTCTTTGGGGTCAATATCTTCAGGAGCCTCTCCTTCTCTTGAAGACTTTCTTGAGGCTTCTTCAATGGCTCTTGGAGGTGGCTCTATGGCCCTTCTTGGTTGTAGATTACTATGTGCACTAACCAAGTGTCCTTCAGCTCTCTTGAGTTTAAGCCTAATAAGCATCAAAAATTGCAAACAATCAACTATATCTTTGCACAAGAACAAATGCAGAGTAAAATATAGCTCCTAAATCTCAAATCCTGAGCTCTGATACCATCTGATATGAAAATGGAACTATTTTTAATGCTATGCAAAGTATCCATTTCCATATAACTAAGTGTGAAAAGTATTCTCCATGTCTTGCAGGTTAAACAAAGTGTTTTTGGTAACTGTTTCTGATTTTATGTGTGAGGAAATGTTAACTAAGTTTACTGTTTAACATATTATATCAGAAATACACAGCAAGAGAAATTCACCATAGCATAACACAACAAACTGATGAGGCAGTTCACCCCTCCTGGGCTACATCTGACAGGTCCAAGGCTCCCAATGGGCATGTCCTTGCTCTATTAATTTGCTAAAAATGGTTATACAGTGAAATATATGTATAAACAGGCATATACAAGTTGTGAAATTGACTTCATAAGATAGAAATAAGCTAAAAATGTCTTTTGTTTCACCTCAAACAATGAAGTACAACCCAATACAACTCCATCTTCCTAATGGCCCTGGTGACTCTTTCCTCTTCTCTAAAGAAAAAATGGCTGAGGAACACGTTTTTTCACTTTGCAACTTGTCCCAAACACGCCAAAATGCTCAAGAAACCCAAAATTAACTAAACTTTCGTCCAAATTGGTTCAATATTGTGAAATTTATGATCAAAACAAATTTCTTCCCAATGGCACTTGAAAACCCCACCAAATGTGGGCTAACTCTAGCTAGGAGTGCTAATTTTGGCATAAATACAGATTTGGTTTAACATGCCCCAAATAGGGTGGAACCACTAATAGTTAAATTTAATGCTTAGGGTGGGTGGCGGTCACATGTCAAACCCCGCTCTATCCATCGGCGGTTCCATTGACATTAACTGGTGACAATAAATGTTTTAATGTTGTGGTTACATGTCTTATGGTTTTAAAATATTTAACCATAACCATCGGATAACGTTTGCCTCTTGGTGTTAAGCCCTTTGGTCACAGGCTCTCGGTCACGAACCATCGGGGCTAGCCCTCCACCTTTTTTCCGCCCAAATTCAATTTAAAACTTAAATATAAACCGTCACCTATAGGAGTTAAGGAACACGGTGTAGGCGAATTGGTAGAGTTTTGTGCTCATGGTGGTGAGGTCTAGGGTTCAAACCTCGGAGACCCATAAAATTTTTATCACTCCACAATGACTCTAGCCTTGGGCCACATGGAAACCTCCGGGCTTGCCACGTGGCACCCCCGGATTGGCCAAAAATCTTCAAAAGTTAACCAATCAACAAATTATATGCTGCTACATGTCGGATTCTGATACACCCATAGGGAATATTCTAGGGGAATATCATTTGGAATATTCTCTTTTTAATTTTTCCAAAATTGAAAAGTCAACTTTAGTCAACTGATTTTTTGAAGGATACTAAAAACTGAAAACCTTCATAACTTTCACATACGACGTCAGATTTGAGTCCTGTTCACAGCACCAGAATCGCAGCAACGAGGCCTTTCTAGTCGTTTAGGTTGCAACAAATTCTGAGCATTTCCATTTTTAGCATATTTTTCCATTTGGACATGATCACCTGATCAATTAGATACTCTGAAATTGATCGATTTCGTAGCAGTCGAGTTTTTCTTTTCAATGAATGCTTTAGGTTACAATATGATTTTTCCTTCATCGTCAAGTTCTGGCAATATTGTTTGAATTGGAAGTTTGTCACCTATAACCTTCTTTAAGCATGAAACATGGAAAACTAGATGCACTTGAGAAGAAGCAGGAAGCTCCAATTTGTATGCCACAATACCAATCTTTTTCAACACCTTGTAAGGACCATAGTACTTTGGTGATAATTTATTATCCTTCTTAGCTTGCTTGAGGGACAATTGTCTGTATGGTTGTAGCTCTAAAAATACCCAGCATCCTACATAAAAAATTCTCTCACTGTGATGTTGATCTGCCTGTTCTTTCATTCGATTTTCTTCCAAATTTAGGTTATCCATTAAAAATTGGAGAACTTGTTGTTGATGCTCGATGTGATCTTCCACTGCTTGAACCTTATAATTTTCTCTTAATCTGATGTGATGGACGGTGGATGATATCCATAAATTTCCATAAATGGGATCATTTTTGCTGCAGTATGGAAGGAAGTGTTATACCACCATTCAGCCATAGGTAACCATGTTGAGATTCAACAAGATGATGAGCTTAGTGAAAATTAAGCACCTTCACTAAGTGGGGCCCACATGCTATTTTTAGGTGTATGTCTATTTTTAGAATGGTGAGCATATTCTAAAATTAGCAAGATGTTGATTCTAGATGGTTGAGAAAATTATATCTTTGGATGAATTTCTATTTTTAGAAGATTGGGCGAAGTCTATTTATATATCGCTAATCTAAAAATATATGCATGTTGATTATTATTAGCCCTTAATAATAATATGATAATAAATATCAACTTATTCTCTTGGAACACTTTATTTCAGTGAACAGATTTTGCAAATCAATGGGCTGAAGGAATTACACAATTCCTAGGGTGGTTGGTGACTCATGCATGGAGGACTCAGTTATAACTGATAGTGGAAAGTTGTGACAGAGTTGGAAGAGTAGTTATGTGAGCTATTATTTAGTTTAACTCAGTTAAGTGAGTTAAACTCAGTTGTGCTAGTTGTATCTAGTTCTAACTGAAGATACACTAATGAGAGTTTAGTGAATTAATTATTTAATTAATTCACAACTAGAGACTCACTTGCAACTAAACAAATACAACAGTTAACTACTTGCATGTTAGTTCTAGTGGAGACCTAGTGGAGAGATAGGTGAAAGGGTGAGATGGACTATCTGTTGTGACTATAGTGTTGCATTCAATGCATCTACACAGACATTAGAGTTACCAATTAGGACTGCGTATTCAAAGCAAGGAAATATCGAATTCATTTAGGGATCTTCTTCAGCAGGGATTGCGTAGTGGAGGCAGGCTGTCAGGAGGCAAGAAATTTGTGCATAGATATGCAAATTTTTGCATGATAGTGTGTGCCGATTGTTGATTGTACTAAGAGCTTGATGTACTAAGATTTGTATGATATTGTTACTGCATGTTCCATTGATATAAGTAATATATGATAGTTGGGGTTTTTAGTTTTAATCCTTCCTGGTAAACAATTGTGTTTATGTGCGGTTGATTTTTCTTCATATGTGTTTGTAATTGGCGACTTAATTTCCACAAAGAATTAATTGGAAGGATTTTCTATTTAGCATAAGATTAATTTTTTAGATCAGGGGAGTCCAGTACTATACATGTATCTTGTATAATTTCTACATGGTATCGGAGCAGTGTTGACCATTGGAGATTGCAATATCGAAGCGGTGCTAAGTTTTGTGCTGGTGGACAATTCGAATTCTGCAAGAATTTCTTGGTGCGACAGTTGAGTATTCATTGAAATGGCTTTCAATAGGTTGAAGTTGGAGTATGCACTTGACATTAGCTTCAACTACATTTATTGGAAGGATAGGATGGAGGTGGTGCTTGAATATAATGGTCAGAAGGATTTCATCGATAGCGATGTTCTTAAGCCCACTTCAGCAGATGTTGCAGTACTTAATGCCTGGAAAAAGAAAGTAGCGAAGACAAGAAGAATTCTATTGGAAGGTGTGAAGGAACATATTGTGTCAATCCTTCATGGGAAATCCACTCCATTTGCAATGTGGAAGGCTTTGACATATATTTTCCAAAGTAGTAGCAACCATAGGAAGTTGGCGCTGAAAGATAAGCTTAGAAAAATCAAAATGGAGAAGGGCGACAATATTCCAAAATATCTCACGAAGTTTGTCAAATGTACGGATGAGATGGGGAGTGTGGGAATCATAGTTTTGGATGATGACTTGGTGAGCTTGGATCTCCTTGGGTTTCAGAAGGGTTGGCACAGTTATCAGGACATTTTCAATGGACGGGAGAAACTGTCGGATTGGGAGCGAATTTGGTCGGATCTAGTGCAGGAGGTGATAAGGTGAAGTACCAGGGATGGCTCTTCATCAAAGAATTATTACGAAGAGAATTGTGCTTTAGCTGCCAAATCAAGGAAAGGGAAGGGGAATAAATCCCATCCAAAATCTGAGGCTAAAGGCAAGAAGCTAGATTTGTCCAAAGGGAAGTTTTTTCACTGTCACAAACATGGGAATATCGCCAGTAACTGCCCACAGAAAAAGAAGAAGAAGAAGGTTGTTGGAGCTGTGACTGGTGAGGCCCTTGTCTCAAAATTTGAACTTGATTTCTCTTTGATTGCATGCTTGGTTTCAAGCACAATGGGATCGGTGTGGTATCTTGATAGTGGTGCTTCCTTCCACATGACAGGAGACAAGGAGTTGTTTAGTGACTTGGAGGAGAAATATCTCCAAATGCATATAGAGATGGGCGACAATGGTAGATACAGTGCGACTGGCATTGGAACCATTACCTTTCAGAGGGATTCAGGTAAACCATTTCTATTGAAAGATGTTATGCATGTTCCAAGTCTGAAGAATAACTTGGTCTCGGTCGCGATTGTTAGTCATCAGTAATTTTTGCTTTCTATAGATGACTAAATGTTTATCCCAGATTTCTAGAAACAAAATTCATGAATATTGTGAGTTGTAGAAATCTCATTGCTTTCATTATCCTTAGAGTAATTTTTTCACTATTTTACTACTCTATCAAGTCATGGCCAGCCTATCACTCCCAGAAGACCAATCATGGGCTTATGCCACTCATTCTCACTATGTTTTGCCACCTCTGACCTTACCACTCTGTTTTGACTTGGCTAACCTTTTTACTTCCACCTTGGATGGATAAGTAGCCTAACCTTTTCCCCTATTCACCAAGTGCCTCAAGCATTGGTGGTTTCAAGCTACCTTTCTAGGCTCTTTAGATAAATCAAAGTCATCAGTTTTCAGGTTTGCAATGCATAAGGTTTTTCAAAACTCTGTTTTACACATAAAAACCCTAATTCAAGTTTTCAGCCAAAGGCCAAGTCCAAAAGTCCTCCCATTAGGTCACCTAGGGTTTCACAGGTCATAGGATTATTTTGGTGTTCTAAATATTTTTTTTTCATGTGCCAAGAGGCTGAAATCAAAGAGGAAGAAGATTAGCATATGATTTTTCAAATGGATCAGAAAATCTTCTAAGGAAGGCCTCCTTGATCAAAACAAAAATTCTGCAAAAATACAATCGCCCATCTTAAACATTTCTGTAGGAATGATTGAGATGGCCATCTGTAGGAAAAGAGGTAAGGTAAGAGGGAAAATCATCCCTAATGGTAGCCATAGCAAAGGAGAGGCAGTAGGCCTATGAACAAAGAAAATTAGGGTTTTTATGACTGATTGGCTAAAAAGTGTTTCCCAGCAAGGAGCCAATGCAAAGTATCATAAGGACAGAGGTACATCAGTGCCATTGAGCGTGAATTGAAGATTTCTAGAAATGAAAATTAGGGAAAGGAAAAATCCCTGAAGCCTAAAGTTTGAGAAGGTAGGCAAAGAAGTGAAATGAAGAACATAAATATCCATGATGAAAGCACCTATATAAAGGGTATAAAAGAACCTAAGTTTCATTTTTCCAACTGAATTACCACTTAATAAGGAGAGAAAACCTTCAAGAGAAAATTCCAGCATTCGGGCAAACGTTGGGAAAGAGAAGCCCTGCGCTATGCTCCTGAAGACCTGTGCTACATGCCTGTGTGTAAATTCTTCAGAGGATAACACTGTAATGCACGCCTCTGACCGGGCGCTATGAATTTAATAGTGTGTAGACCCAACAGAGGACCCATGCATAGAAACATGTTCAGAGTAGACACGAGCGCTACACGCCTACACGTTCAGTAGCACCTAACAATGTGTAGAGTCTCGACTGGCCCGGCCGCTGCTCGCTACGCTCTCACACTACACAAAGGCCCGATAGGCCCGAGCCTTTGCTCGTTTAACAACCAACCAAAAGCCATTCAGGTAAGACCTGACAACGTTCACCTCCTCCCGGTGCTACGCGTAGGGCCATTCAGGCTGACCTGACAGAGTGCAGCCCTGCTAGTGCTATGCGCCTGCTTTGCACGATTCTGTAGCAGCTCGATAGGCCATGCAACCACACGACTGGCCCATTTCTACATGTCTGTACTTTTTTTTTGCTAGGAGGATTTCTCCAGAAGATCCTGCCCTCAATTTGCTCAAAGTTTCTTAAATCCTATGCTTGGGTGCCTCATGGAGATTGTTATGAGAGGTATTTAGATGATTTCCACCCTTTCATACTATTTTAAAGGTTTAACTTAGAAACTAAGGTACCTTCACAACTAGTTTTGGCATATCAGTGATTTTTCATTCAGGATTACCTGACCTTCTCATTTTTCCCAAATTATCCCTCTTCACTCCCCTTCACTTACAAATCATTACCTTTATCATCATCATCTTACTTACCCTCTCCATATCATTTCACAAATAGTTTCAGGGTTCTGATTTCAAAGAAAGGGTAAAAGATAAAATGTCTAGAGAAGGCAGAAGTGAGAGTGGCAAGGGAGGCCAAAGACCTAGGGGACAACAAAGAAAGGGTGGAAGAGTAAATAGATTTGAACCTTTGAACACCAAGGTGTTGACAGCCTCCCCTACAACAGTTTCATATTTCCAAGAAGTGGGTTGTTTTGATTTCAGTGAGAGAGTAAAAAGAGTCAAAAGTCCCCCTAAGTTGACCAGACTTTTTATCCTCAACCTCCATGACCATTAAGTGCATCTAGATGGGGTAAATTTTGAGCTATCCACCAATACAATTTCTATGGACACTGGGATACCTTGTATGGGAGAAAAATGGTTCAAGCAGGTGAGTTTGGACTTGAGCCATTATTAGCTTTTCTTGAAACCAAGATACCAAGCTGATTGCAAAACTATTTTTCCCTTTTCCCATTTGTTGGAAAGATATGCCGCTTAATGAAAGTCATCATGAAGTATTTTTCATGCAAGGGGAGGTTTTATATACTTTATTCCTACCATATAAGACTGCTTATGCACTTCACCAAGGCCAAGCTACTACATTTTCCCTATTACCTTTATAGAAGTATTGATAAGATGTCATAAATTGTACAAAAGAGGTCTCCTTCACAACAAATGCAGAGTATTTTCCACCATTCTCTTATCAATATGATCATGTTGCATCAATTAGAGCAACAGGGTATTACATAGGAAGTTTTCATCACCCATGATGTTTTCACAAATATATGGCCTCGTCCTTTGCAAATTTTACCCTCATCATCTCATCCACCTTCCTCCATTCCTCCATCACCCCTCATTGACCATGAATCATCCTCTCCACATGAATCCTCTCCTCAAGGAAAATTCTCACCATAATCTTCTCCTAAAGTATCATAACAAGAAAATAATGATGAAGAACAAGAAGAGAACAGTGCCAAAGAGGAAAATGACTGTCAAGAGGAGGAAACAAATGACGAGGAAGAGGGAAATGAAAATGAAGAAAGTGGTGATGATGAGGAAGAAACAAAGGACAGTGAGGAAGAAGAAACACATGATGAGGAAGAAAGTGACAGTCACGAAGAAGAGAAAAATGAAAATGAAGAAAGTGATAGCCATGAGTAAGAAATTGACTATCATGTGGAAGCAAAAAATGATGATGAAAATAAAGAGACAAAGGGAGATTATGAAGACAAAGGCAGTGCGCAAAACAGTGAAAAGGAAGGAGAGACAAATGAAGAAGGAACATATGATGAAAAGGCACATTATGAGGAGAAAATCAGTGATAATAAAGATAAAGAAGAAGAGACAGAGGCAGATATTGAAGAAGAGATAGAGGTAGAATTTGAAGAAAAGGGCAGTGAACATGACAGTGATGAATATGAAAACAGTGAGCATGATAGTGGAAAAAACAATGAAAATGATGAAGAGGAAATTTTAGAACAAAATTACAATGCAGAATATATGGAAGAGGATGAAAATGATGAAAATTCACAAAACATTAATAAAGACACTGGCAAATACACCTCTAATGGTGACAACAAGGAAAATGATGATGGCAATGATAATGTTGCAAACACAGAGGAGGATGATGGAGAAGAAAACATGATGACTGATAGCCCTAATAATGATGATAGCAACGACACTATGAACCAAAAGGACAATCAAGAGGTTGATGATAGTCTTGAATATCGTGATAGTAATGCTAGCATGGACAAAAATGCAAGTGGCTCTCAAGAGGGCAGCTAAGAACACAATGCAGGAGACATAAATGTAGAGATCATTGATGAAAATAAAGGTAGTCTTGAGGTCAGTCATGGTAAGAGCATTCTAGTAAACCAATTTGAGTTCCTCCCTCTCACATATCAAAAAGGATCAAGGCTTGTGTTTGATGCCTCCAAAAGGCAAGAGACCATGCCATCCTCCTCAACTCAACCATTAGACAAAGGGAAACAAAAGGTAAAGGAAGAAGAAGAAGATCATGATGTTGAGAGTGAATTTGATATCATTCATGTGGATAGAGATGAGGAGAATGAAGCAAGAATCACAAACTTTCTCCTCTAGGACATAAATGCACAAATCAAAGACCTCCAAGAACATTTGGATAGGGCCAAGAGTGTGAATGATTCCCTTGACTTGGAGAAAAGGAAACTAGGAGATCAAATTGCAATCTATGAAGCTAGAGCCCTCAAGGCCTGGAAAGAAGCCCAAAAGGCAAAGGTGAGACTAGAAGAGTTTATGGGTGCCTATGAAGAGAGTGAAGATGAGGAAGGATAATCTAGGAGGAGACCTAGAACCATGGGATTGAAGAAAGCATTGGCCAAACAAAGGGAGGAAGAATCAACCCTAGCAGAAAAAATCCCTTTAGATGAAATTTTAACCATGGAGATAGCCCATGACCAGAAGCCTTAGTTGGAGAGAGCCAACATACACTTGGAGGCTAAATTGAAGAAATCAAATCAAGATCTTAACCTCCAAAGAAGGATGACTCAACATTATGCCCGAAGAAACCAAATTGCAAGGGGTAAATTGAAAAAGGATAAAACCAAGATCCAGGTACTAAAATAAGAAAAATGCCAAGATAGACTTGGAATCTTGGCACAATATTCTCTACAGGTCTTGCAAAACCCATGAGGCACTCATGCACCAAATTTGGGAGAATTTTGACAAGTTTTTGGTTTTTGCTAATTTTGAGGCCAAGGTGGTAGCACACATGGTGCTACGCTTTTTCTTAGAGCATATTAAGGAGGAAAGGCTCATATTTTTGGAATCCTTATCTTAAATATAGCATGCTCACAAAGTTTCAGATCAATTGGAGTTGTTTTGGTCCTCCAAAAGGGTAAAAAACAACCTAATTTTCACCATTCTGCCTGCTTTTCAAAACATGTGTTGCACCATTACCATCCTTGTAATTTTTGCTTTTTGCATAGGTTGCAGATGTCAAATCAAAGAACCAAGGGTAGATCTGTAAATTAGTCTCAAAGGGCTTTCCAACGGGCCATCACAAAGCCTTTTCTGACATCGATAATGCTTTCAAAACACTGGTGCAAGTTGACCCAGTTTTCCTGCTCTAGTGCTACACCCTTGGCATGGAAATTCATCCTAAAACATAGTGTTTCACCCTTAGCAGAGGGAAATTCAACAATGTACGCTTGAAAAGTTTTAGGATGCTTTTCAGACCTCAAATATCAATTTATTTGCTCAAAATTTCTGAAAAGATATTTTGTTCTAGATATTTTATGCCTTGGACCTTGCAAGGTCTCAAGGACAATAGTGACATTTTTTATTAGCCAATAGGATTCTAGATACTCTATTAGGGTGTTATCCTCCTTTCTAGTTAAATAGAGCATTTAGAACTCATTTTTAATGTTGGCATTTGATGAATTTTGAGAGCAATACATGGTTCTTTGAAGTTGAAGAGCAATTTGGTGTTATGAAGCTTGTGAATGATTTGCTTTCATTGATGATGATGAAAGCTTTCTTACATGATCCATGAGCTTGGTGAATGGTGGTGTGTCTCTAATTTTTTCATGTTTTCTTGCTTATCAGTATGTACATCCTTCCATGTTGCAGTAGATCATAAAAGTATAGGCTAAGAAATGTTGTTTGAGGCACCTTAGTCCTTCCTGCTTCTATTGTCTTTATGTTTTCCTTTGCTGGGATAGTTTAAGGAATTCTTAGCTGCTCCTTAGATCCACCTAAGCTTGTTTGTTTAATTAATGGTATAAAAAGGTATTTTCCAAATATTTTTTATGGTTATCCAAGCTTACTTGATGTTATCTAAACTCTGTTTATGGAATCTCTCTTTGATGGGCTACTTGCTAATTTTAGCCAAAGAGGCCATGTTTTGATAGTGCCCTTTGTTTATGCTTGATAAGCTTGCCTCAAAGTTCTTTATAGCTTGATTAATGATGTCTAGGAGTTCCCTCTTCATTGATTAAAGTTATTTTTCATCTTATATGTTTGCAAATTTCAAGGTGAAATCACTAAAGTTAGATAGGTTTTCTTTCTTTCTGTGTTTCACTGAATTGTTTATCTTGAATATCTATTTGTTTAAGTATTGTCATTGAATTAATGGTTTTCCATATCTCATGATTAGTATATTTTTATTATCAGTATTTGAGACCTTCTTTTTTATGGGTATGTGACAAAGGATTCTTAACTGCCCTTTTCCCTACGCTTTTTCCCCAACTTAATGTCAATTTCACTTCACACATAACCTTAAAAGATCCGTTGACTACACTAGATTTTCCATGTGATGCACTCTGACTCATTGTTGAGATATCCATGAATTTCATAGAATCCATAGCCCAATTATTTGATGACCTCTCACTCCACCTATCCTACTTTATCATCTTACCCAACCAAAACAAAGAAACAAACCCTAAATTTCACAACTAGCCTAAAATCAACCATTTAAAGCAAACAAGTTCACATCCTTTGCATACAATAGAGAGAGCCCTCTTTGAGTCCAGGAAGGCTAGGTCCTAGGACTCCAAATATTGGTTTCATGTTACCCTGTGTATTTGGTCTACCAATCTGCTAAATCACGGACCCTAACATTTTGGCGATCACGGTGGGACCTTCTGAGTTAGTGACAATCTAAGTATCTCTTAGGACTCCAGAATCCCTTGTTAAAGAGTATCCAATGAATCTACCACCTCATCGCCACACTAAAATTATGGTGATCATGGTGGGATTGAGTACATGGTAGCCTAGAAACTCTTATAGACTCATTTAAACCCTCAGTTAAGCATAGAAAATCAACTGATAGCCAAGAGTAGAATCTGGTTGTTTCACCATCCTACCAAAATGATGACTCAACTGTAGGACACTCTCACAAACCCTAGGGCTGCATAAAGGAACTTAGAAAACCAAAAAACATCCTTAGATTGGTCTTTTGTCAGTTATTGGTGGTGGACCATAAACATACATCCTTAAAACAACAAAAAATATCCACCTGGCAACTCCACTAGCCTCTAGTAGGCCTATTACTTCACTAGTTCTCATTTGGACTCCTTGGGATTGTATCAAATCAGCCCTGAGAAGATTAGAAGCCTAGTTATACACTGTGTGAGTTTACCAAGCACCCAAGAGAGGTTAGCCTTCGAAAAACAGTCCTAAACTTCCAGCCTCTCTAGATTTTGAGTTTTAAATCTGGCTTCACAAAGGATCAGTACAAAGATCTCATCCTGACCCAAACCCTCCCAACATAGTTGATGACCCAGAAAATATTTTGTGGCAAAATTCTAGATCTGGAAACTTAACTACCATTAGGACCATTCATAGAGCAAGCTCTGTATCTGAACATCTTACAGCTTTGAAAGATCCCCAGTTTGACTTGCACCACACAAAGAACTTTTTCAGAACCAAGTCACAAACTGATTTTGACCAGACTGACCTTGAGCCATAGATTTGTAGTAGAGTTCTAGTAGAGAAGCCTCTCCTTCCACACCACCTGACTTTCAGCTTCTCCATCACTTTAGCTCTTTCCATACCAAATATGTTCAGAATCAGTTTTTTGGTCCAAGTACTTCCACCACACTCATCCATACTACCACTCTACAAACCACTCCACTTCATCCTACACCCCATTTCACAAACCCTCCTCTTGTAAATCCTTTATTAGCTCCCATCATGGAAGCTTGGTATGCCCCCTTGGTTTTACCATAACCTTTGGTACCTTTACCAAATGACTACCAATCCAGAATTTCCCAATTTACCGGAGCTGAATCCATCACTGCCCAAAAACATGTAGATAGGATAAATGATGCTTTTGACTACATGGAATTAGAAGAGGAAACCATTAAAATGATGATCTTTGCACAAATATTGGGAGGTGAAGCCAAAAAATGGTTCAAAGCATTAACTCCTAACACCATACATGATCTCCCTTCCCTCTACCAATCTTTCATAAACAAGTGGGAAATCAAGAGAAAACCCCTCCAAGTCATTTTTGAATATAACAATCTTAAGGGGAATGTAGAGGAGAGTGTACAAGATTATTGTGTTGGAAATACTAAGAGGGGGGGGGTGAATCAATATTCCTTCCAATTAGAGCATTAATTAATCTTCAATTATTATCAATGTTTGTACAATGATAACAGTAAACAAAAGGAACACAAATGCACACAATTTTTAAGGTGGAAACCCTCTTCGGGACAAAAACCACCTAATTCTTTTCTAATAATTCTTTAATATTCAACTCCAATTGAAAATAAAGCTCCAAATTCCTAGAATCTAGAAAAGCATTCTTCTCCAGCTCCCACTGGATGGATGCTCCAACACCTGAGATTCTTCAGTAGTCAACTAAATGGATGCCCCAACACCCAATGAGCTACAACTCACCCTAGCACCACCCTACCACCCTATAGAAGAATACAAGAAGAATGGACTCCCGTACTAGGGGAAATGGTCCACTTTACAATGATATAGAATGATGTAGAAGAAGAAGATATACTATACCATAACCCCAACTTTGACATGACCACCTAATGATGATCCTAGACCTCCCAACACTGCCTCTTCAACCCTTGGTAGATAGATACTAGTACAGTTTGTACAATAATGTATTTACAATGACTAAGTATAATGATACTTTACAATGATTGTATGTAGTGTCGCCCACTTGAAGACTTCATGTGATGAACTTCTTGTTGTTGTTATGTAACTTGGTTTCTGCTCTTATCATGCTACCCTCTGCTGCACCTTGCTTTGATCTGATTCCCTAGAATTTCCGGTCCTTTGCAGTCCTTGACAACACATGATCTAGCTTTTTCTTTGCCTTCTAGGAGCTCGATATTGAATCTGGTGTATCTCTGTTATTTCAGATCCCCAATATTAGAATTTTGGTACTATAGTATTCCTTTGAGTTCTATATCCAATGCCACAAGTCTGACCCAATTTATATTCTTCAAGAGATAGTTATACCCAATCTCTCACAATGCCCTAATTATGTACTATTTCAGTAGAGCGCACTTGTATGACGTGCCACGTGTCATTGTTTCTTCATTTGGCTCTGAAATTGATAGAGAGAAAATCAAATACTGTGAAATATCTGCCACTTTTTATGGAATTCCAATCAGACACTCAGAGAGAGAGTTATGACGAATTTACCAAGGTCGCTTCTTTGAGATGAATTTCAGGAGCCTTCAAAAACCCTGACTTCCACAGATCATATCTCCAAAAACATTGCGCAAATTGATCTGAAATTTTTACAGCAGCTTCCTCAATATTTCGGCTTCACCTCATAAAAATTCCAGTTCTGAACCTTCGTAGAAAAAAAGTTAGAGCACAAATGCCACGATGACCTGTTTCAGATGGCGAAATCCCTTGCCTAAGGAGGAAATGAGGATCACAATTTATATAAATGCTTAGGTTGAGAAGGGCTTCAACAAGTGAACGTGGGAGGGATTTTAGGAGCTTAAAAAATATTAATTACTACTTTTCAATGACCCATGTCCCAACCCCATGGGGTTTTAGCCCACTAACTAGGGGTACAAAATTCAAACATGGATATCTCTCAATGAATATCTCTAAACCGTGAAGAATTACATGGCATGCCATATATCAATCCAAACATCTCGATAAGTAGAAACCATCAAAAGCATTATTGAACCAGAATATACTAATTTGGTAGGTCAAAATTCCCATGCAATATTGGGTTAGCCCCTGGTGCTGCCTAGGTTGACATCAATGACAACCACTGATCAATAATCTCCCCCTTTGGCATTGATAGCAATACAAGTACTCCCCCTGCGATCATGACACCTCTTCCTACAACATTCTCTCCTCCTTTGACATCAATGGCAAAGTGTAACTCCCCCTGAGACACAACCATTCTGTGGACCTGTACACACTTCCACTCCCCCTAACACACAACCGTCCTACAGACCTGTAATCTAATGAGAAATTGGGAGAATCCCAAGCTTTTGAGGAAGATATTCAAATGCTTCACGAGGTAAAGTTTTAGTGAATATATCAGCAATTTGTTCTTTTGTACAAACATACTCAAGTTTTTATATTCTTTTCAAATTTGTTCTTTAACAAAATGATATTTTATCTAATGTGTTTTGTTTTTGAATGCATGACAAAGAACCTTGGATGTTGATGGAACTACTGTTGTCAGCTTAATATGGGAATAGGATCACCGAATGTACTTGAATATATCGCAGCTTGTTTCATCCAAAGGACTTGAATACAACATGATGTCAGCGCAATGTATCGCTTCCACTCTAGATAACGAGATTGAGGTTTTCTTTTTGCTCAACCATGATACAAGACAACCACCTAGATAGAATGCTGCTCCACTAGTACTCTTACGATCATCAATGCTTCCTGCCCAATCTAAATCTATAAAGGCTTGAATAATGAGATTTTTACCCTTGGGATACCACAAGCCATATTCTTCTGTGCCCTTTAGATATCTAAGAATTCTTTTGACGGAAATAATATGTGATTCTTTTGGTGCTGCTTAGAATCTTGCTGCTTGTCCAATTGCTTGCATAACATCTGGCCAGGAGGCTGTTACATATAGAAGACTACCAATCATAGATCTGTACAACCTCTGGTCCACATCCTTAGATGAGTCATCTATGCTCAATTAGCATCGGAGTAAGGACGGGTTTGCAATCTTCCATTTTGAATTTCTTGAGCATTTCCTTGATGTACTTGGCTTGACATATAAATATTCCTTTCTCTTGCTGAGATATTTGAAGCACTTAGAAGTATGTCAGCTCACCAAGTAAAGACATCTCGAACTCACTTTGAATCTTTGTAGAAAAGTTCTTACTTAGTCGATCATCATTGATACCAAATATTATATCACCCACATATAACTCAACGATTGTTAAATTAACTTTATCTATTTGTACATAAAGATTGCTATCAATAGTACCTTTCTTGAACCCTTGTTGACGTAGATATCTATCAAGACGAGCATACCATGCTCTGGGAGCTTGCTTGAGACCATATAGAGCCTTCTTTAACCTGCAAACATAACATTATTTTTTTGATAGTAGAAAACCTTCAGATTGTTCGGTGTAAAATTCTTCTTCTAATTCACCATTTAGAAATGTTGACTTAACATCCATTTGGTATAATTTTATTTTTCTTGAACATGCATAGGCGAGAAAAATTTGGATGGCTTCCATTCAGGCAACCGATGCAAATGTTTCGTCGGAATCAATTCCTTCCACTTATGCATAGCCTTTGCAAACTATTCTTGCTTTGTTTTTGGTAACATGTCCATCTTCATTCAATTTGTTCTTGAACACCCATTTAGTCCCAATGAAATTTTTATCTTTTGGTCATGAAACTAATTCCCAGGTGTTATTCTTCTCGATTTGATCCAATTCTTCATTCATAGTTGCTACCCAATGTTCATTCGCCGGCTTCCTCAAAACTACTAGGCTCAAAGGCTACTAAAAGCAACGTTGAGCTTGTTGTGATGAACGGTCGCCGACCTTCATTTATGTCACCAATGATTTGATTTGATGGATGGTTCTTTTAACTAATTCTTTGTTCTCCTTTGAGGAGCTTTCTTGTTGTTGTTCTCGTATATCTTCGATGATCATTGTTTACTTCTTCCTCAAGATAGTCGCCTGCTCTACAATTTTATCCGTGTCTTTTTCAGCCTCTCGTCTCAAGTTTCAAAGATTCTAGATCCTCATCATTACTCGCTAGAACACCATCTTTGTCAAATGTAACATTTATGCTCTCCACTATCTATTTTCGTCTTAGATTATAGAATTTATAGGCCTTTCTTTGCGTGAGTAACCAACAGCATCGTTAAGGATCTAAACATACCCAAATTTTGATCTTCTCTTTTGATATAACATTTGCTTCCTAAGATTCTGAAATATTTTACATTGGTTGGTTTTTCTTTCCATAATTCATATGGAGTCTTGTTGCAATTATTTCTGAGAAGACTTCGGTTGATAATGAAGACTGTCGTATCAATTGCTTGAACCCAGATTTATTTTCATCCAATTTTGAGTCCTTCAAAATTGTTCTACCCATTTCCTGTACAATTCTATTCTTTCTTTTAGCAACTCCATTTGCTGAGGTGTTCATGTTGTTTGAAAATTTCCTTTTTATTCCATTTTCATCACAGTATTGCTGAAATAATTTGGAAGTGAATTCTCCACCATTATATGATATTAAACACTTTATTTTCAAATTAGTTTCATTTTCAACCAACTCCTTGTAGATCTTAATGCACTCAAATGCTTCAATTTTTTTCCTTAGGAAACTGATGGCTGTCATCCTGGTATAGTCATCTATCATTAACATGAAATATAATTCTCCATCTAAGCCTTGTTCTCACCTGACCACATAGATCGTAAGATGTATCAATTCCAATGGATGTGATGCAAAGTGTTCTTTGTTTCAAATTGGAATTTGTTGCTTGCCATGCCGATGTGCCTCACATAGTGTGTTGAAGGTTTTCGATTTTCAACATTTCGTATCGTCTCTCTTTTTTCTTATCCCGACAATATTGTCAAAGTTTATGTGACCCATTCATTTGTGCCATAACCAAATTTCATCTTCTTTAGCTAGTAGACATTCTTTAGTTGCTTCATCCATAACATATATGTCGTTTGGAGCTCGACTTGCTGTAGCCACAATTTTACCATACCTGCCTTTCCTGATTTCATATTTTGTAGAGTTGAATAGCATTGTGTGTTCTTGATCACACATTTGTCCAACACTGAGCAGATTGTGATTCATGTTTTCAACCAATAGAACATTCTTGGCTAGAGAATCTTTGCTTCCGAGAGTGACAATACCTGATCCTATAACATTTGAAGATCCATCATTTCCAAAGGACATGGTTCCATCCTTCTTCTCTTTCAGAGATACAAATTACTTTCTATCTCCAGTCATATGCGTTGAGCAACCGCTATCAACATACCACACATCTTTGTTGTTTTGAGCCTTAAGAGCGAGAGCACAATTATCAGTCTTCTTCTTCTTCTATGTTTGTTTGTTCTGTGGCTTCGAAGATTCTTTTGGAGGATTTTCAAGTCTACAGTATATGGCTATGTATCCAAATTTTTGACATTTGTAAAATTCAATATTATTTCTTAAATGTTCAAATCTATTGATGTTTCGTTGAGCCCTGGGAGGTTCATATTTGACAGATCTCCTGGAATTGTATTGGTTCCTAGGGTACGTGCGACATTCTACAGCTTTATGAACAAATTTTCCACATGAATAACAGTAGCCATAAAAAATATGTTGGTACCTGGATGGAAATTTTCGTCGAGGAATTGTCTTCCAAGGCTGTTCTTGCGAATCTTGTCCAATGAAGTCTACATGCATGTCAGATCTCATAGGTTCATTATATTTTGTTGTAGAAGGTCCTGCTTCTTCTTATTTGTAACCGATGCCAGTTCTGTTGTTGTAAGATCATTGATTGTTGATGATTTCTTCCAATGCCCTTTAGCTTTTAGCATAGTTTTGGACAATTTTTCCCTTCTTCACTTCCTTACGTAGTGAGACTACTTCGGCTTCTAATGCTTCCCTTTCTTGGTTTATTTTTTCCAACTTCTTTTGAAGTGACTCTTCAATACATTTGTGTTCTTAAACTTCAATTTTGAGACCTTGAACTTGTTCTTCAAGAGTACTGAAATGGATCTTCTCTGGCTTGAGCTCTTTTATAAACTTGACTTCTTCCTTAGAAAATTATTCTATGGTCAATCCTTCTTATTCATTGCTTGAAACTTATTATGTTTATTGTTCTTGGCCATACAATACTTTCTCATTGGCTTCATCGCTGTCACTTTCTTCATTCTGATGATGAGCTATCTTATTATATCAGAAAGTCTCCTTTGGGATCCTTTATTTTTGCCTTCTTGTTGAATTTCTTAAAGCATTTCTTTCATTTTGAGTTTCCATCACTTTTTTCGAACGTTTCGAAATTTTGCTACGAAATTCCCAACTCACCACAATCGAAAATATCAATGGAAGTTTACCTTCAATTTTCCTTACCAGGTTTTAGTTTTCTAGTAAAGTAAGAATATTCTTCATCTCGAAAGACCTTCTCCATCAATTTCCATTTTCTTCACACTTGCAGTGCATGTCATTTCACTGAAGGTTGCTCGTCTCTTATTGGTTTGCTTAGGATGCAATGAACGGCTTTCTACTTTGAAGTACCATTTTCTTCATCAAGTCTCATTTCATATGCTATGAAAACTCCATGTAATTCTTCCTTGCTGAGTTTGTCTATATTTTCACTGAATTCTAAGACCGATACCTTTGGGTTGAATCTCTCTAGTAATTTTCTAAGAATCTTCCGTATAATAGTCTTCTTTTCAACCGGCTCTCCCAATCCTTCCAGAGTATTGGTTATTTCATCAACGTATTGGAAGTATGAAACAATGTTGCAATCTTTTTTCATTCTAAGTTGCTCAAATTTTTCTCTATAGATTTTAAGCTCTGCTTCTTTGACATTTGAGTCACCTGCATATATATTCTCAAGCTTGTCCCATACATTTTTTGCGGTTTTACAACCCAAGACCTTATGATAAGAAGATTCGATAAGTCCACTGATAATAATATTCTTTGCTTTTGCATCATTTAACAAATTCTTCTTACCTTGTACATCCGCAGTTGATGTTGTTAGCCATCAGTATTTTTCATTTAGTAATAATGACTAGCTGTCAAAGCCAATTTTTCTAGCAACTGATCTCAAAATTTGTCAAATTTGCCAGCAGGAAAAAAACCCATAATTTTTTTTTCCCTCCTACCTTTTCAATTAGCCCATGATGAGATAAAGCCTCATTGTCAAGCCCTATCTAGCCTCAGCCATACTAGCTTGTCCATCAGCTCCAAAGAGAACAATCCAAATCTATCCAAGAAATCTCCCTTAAGTTAGGTAGTGGCACTTTAGGCATTTATCCCTTGGACAACTATCCTAAAGCCAAAGAACCTCTATCTATTATCAACCAGTCCTAACAGACCTTCCAATTCTGCAAATAAAGTTTGGTTACACCCTTAAGTCGCGCCACTAACAAGCCTTGAAGTCTCAGCAATACATATGCCACAGGTCAAGCTGATATTAGGTAAATGTACAGTGTTTCAATGTCTTTTTCAAAGAGCAGAAGTATACTAGTGTTCCAAAAGACAGTATTAAACTCAACATGAGAAGACAAATACTTCTCATGTGGTTTTGAGCCTGGGATGCAAATACTGGACAGAGAGTTATCTCATTAAGCTCATGCAATCACAGTCAAAGGTTAGTGAATTATAAATGACAAGAAATGCTTTGCAGATACTGGAAAAATTGCTGGTGATTGTTAGCCCCACTATGAAATTCTTGGCAAGCCAGCTGGGGGCTAGATTGTTTTGAGCCTTCAAGGAATGCCTTTCCCCTGAAAACCCATCCTCCTTGAACTCTTTCAATTGCTGTGCCTAATACAAATCCTCTCTTCTAGTACATTGCTAAAAAAGGGGCCTATTATTCCCTCCTTTACCCCTGCGAAATACATCAATTCCCATCTTTTCCCTTTATCCAAATTCCCTTTCTTTCCCCCCCAAGATTCCCCCTCTCTATGCCTAAATCCCCCAAAATCCCCTTTAAATTTCCCCATCTCCCTTATTTCTCTAGTTTCCCCCTCCATCTCCCCTACCGTTACCCTTTGATTGCCCCCAAAATGCATTAAAAATGAATTAAAATGATAATTTTTATGTTTTTGGGTCTTAGCCCTTCTACTGATAGCCTCGCACCCTTTTCCTTCGATAGAACCCCGCGCCGTGACCTAGGCGTTTCCCCTACGAGGGGCTTTATTCTATCCGTATGGTTAGACCATGGTGGCCCCATATTTGACTCCTCGGGATGTGTGATTGTCTAATCTAACAGCTGTCATTCACTGCGGGGGGTCGCTCCAACAGCCTCGTGTCCGTACACCTTGGCCCCCCGTAGTTGATCTCCTCTGTCCATTCATTTGTCAATCCAACGGCGCCGAGCGCGCCCGAAATGGTGGACCCCTCTTCCTTTCGCGGTTTTAAAATCCACATGGTTTATTCCGCACCACCGTTGAGCGCTGAGTGGTTTTCCCTGGACACCCAGTGATTCCACTCAGCTCCTGCCACGCGTCCTCCTCACTGTTCCGAAACCGCCCCCATTTCGCGCATTAACTTCCAGTACGAGACGCCCAGTGGAATTGTTCAGAACCATCAGATCTGGAGGAACTCATCCAACGCTTGTCATTCATTAAAGTTACACCCTCGATAACCTGTCTCCTCCGTACTCCTAACCCGTCGTCACCTCTCCCCGCTGCAATGACAGTCGTCGATCTCTTTCACGATCGACGGCCCGCGTCTGTCGTCCTTGGTTGACCATTCCATGGTCTCCCACCTCGCCCCGTCACCTGGTCTCGCCACGTCGCCCCACATGCATATCCCGTACCATTCAACCATTCCGACACATATAACGTCCCGTTTTCGTGGTTTTTTAATGTTTTTCATGCGTTTTTCATTCTGCAAAGTCCGCCAACCTTACCAGAGCGATTTTTCACCATTTCCCCTGCAATTTTTCCCCTCCATTCCATCTGCATGGCCATTTCCTCCATCCACACTGCATCCATTCCTCCATCCATTGTTTTCTTCACAGGTTTGCTATGTTGCAGGGTTTCTAGAGGAAGAAAACCGCCACTGTTCAGTGTACTATCTCAATGGCGAGCGGCGCAGACAAGATCAAATCCAATGAACTAGTACCATCATGAGAGAGTCAAGGAATGGGGCTGTCAGGACTTGCATTAAAGAAAAGCGGAGTTCAAACGCCAGAAATCCTGCCAGCGCCATTTAAAGCTCGAGGTAACTCGACAGAGGTAGTAATGAAGCAGCAAAGAATTTCAGTACAGAGCAAAGGGATTAGGGCGCATAAATGAAGATCTCGAGCCCTAAGTCAATGTTTTCAGAGACAAAGCAGTAGATTACAGACCCCGAGGAATCGATCAAAGGATCTTGACCACAGGCAAAAGGTAATATCATGGTTTTTCATCAGCAGAATGGTTTTTATTCATCAAGTACATGGTGCCCAAATAGCTTTTATTATGCACCATGTCCCTGAAGAGTTTTCCACCAGGCTACAGCTAAAAAACAGTCAGACATTTATGAGACAGACCTTTCAGCAGTTTATTTTATGTTTTGTTTACGAAACCAGGAGTACAACAAGCCAAAAGATCAAGAAAATATCCAAAGAAGATCATGCTTTCACAAGGAAGGTGACAGAGATTAAATACATAGCAGGTCAAGCAGAATGGATTTCGGCCCTGCATTCATTGTTATGTTTAATGATACATTTAATTTTCACCTACTCCTTCAGTCGATCTTAGGTTCATCCTTTGCTATAAAGCAGAGAAGGAAACTTTGAAATGGTTGTTGAGGAGATATCAGTGAAATGCAAGTATTTTCCTCTTAAGACAAGTTCTCTGTGTAATATTGTAAGATAGAATAAGGCTAGATGTATTAAGATTGAATGTTCAAGCTATGGGCTATGATGTACCTGATAGGTGTTGTTTTTAATATGACAATCATGTTTATTTGGATCCTGATCTAAAGCAGCTGGTGATGTTTCCTCTTTCTCTGTATTTGTGATTGACTTGCTCTTATGTTATGTTCCGTTTCATTTCATTTCTGCTGGTAGGCAACAGAAGTATAACATAGGATTCACCCTTGTTAGGTGCCCTATGTTTCCTGCTCTCCCTACCTCAATGTTTTCCGCTTATATGTGTATCTGAATGTTGATTTCAATTGATTTAACCAGTGTAGTGGATGACATTGCTTGCTCTCTGATGTATGAATTGATGAAGTCCATGTTTAGATGTTCTTGGTAGGATTTAGCTTGAAGGTTTGGGAACACTGGGGATTAGTGTTAGCCCTGTCCACTAGGATCTTTGCACGACTAGCTAGCCTTCCTAAGATCCCTTGTAATTGCCTCTGATTTTGTCCAAGCAGGCCTGGAGTTAAATGACCTCTGACCCGATCTATAGACAGAATTAGATGGTTCTCCTCCTTTCATTTTCAGTCCTTGATGTTCCATTCCATCTCCTATCTTTAAGATCCATATGCTTTAGATGACTAGCCCAATTGAAAGCTTGCACATTGAACACAAGTAAATCCTTTCTTAACTCCATTGCCCAATGGCTTTGATGTTCCCTGAGTTATCTACCTTTGCTTAAATTCCCTTGTTGTCCATCCTTGTCTTATACTGGAACCTTCCTTCCTTATTCCCAACAACCAAACATAAACAATAAAACAAACAACCTCGAGCCTATAACTAGCCTAAAATCTTATACTTTGAGCCTTAAAGACATAAACCTTTGGCTATCATAGAGAGATCTCTCTCTGGACCTAGGAGGGCTAGATCCTAAGGTCTGAAAGTGGTTATATGTTGTCTCATCTTTTGGTATTTCCAACCTTGCCAAAACATGGGAACGCCAACATAATGGTGACTCCGCTAGGGACTTTCTGAGTACTTTCATCTTGTTACATCTCCAAACTTCAGAAAACCTAGAATCTCTGGTTAGGTTGGTAGTAAAACACTTATCCTTCCCATTCCACTTACCTCTTGAGTGTTTTACCCCATACTCTTAGACAGAGCCTGGAAAGGGCCAGGTAGCCTCCATATCTCATCCTCTTCTTTGAGGTGACATGTCTGGTAAATGCCCTCCCAGTCAATGTCTGGTTAGATTTTGCTGTGTTTAGTGGGATACCCTTGAAAAGGGATATTTCGTCAGCACTGTGGTGGATAGTGTATCCCCTGAAATACCTTAAACCTTTCCACCTGGCGAATCCATAGCTCCTAAACGTTAAAAGACTCCACTGGTGATCAGTAGGCCTGCTGATCATCTTGGTTTCGCATCAGACTCCACTGGGAGACCAGACCCGAAACATAATGAAGACTCCGCTGGGAGACCAGCCCTGAGACAATATCAACCACAATAGAAGTAACAAGTAGGCTTAAGCTGCTTAGCTCAAGAACAACATTCTGGCTCACAGAACCATTCATACGAGAGCTTGCCCTGATCCAAACCCACCTGAAATAGTTGATAATCCTGAGAAAATCCTCAAGAGAACACCTGTAAGTAGGAGATCAACTATCTCCAGCAACATTCATAGAGATAATTCTGCACCAGAAGATCTTGCAGCTCTATTATACCCTTTCTTCGATTTAGACCTTCAAAACAGATTACCTAGAACTAGGTCATTCTGTGTTTCAGACCAGCCAGACCTCGAAGTTTACAATACACCACCTAACAGTGGTCAAAACACTAGGGACAGTGAAACCCTTCCTTTCACACCACCTGATTTTCACTTCCTTCAAAACTTGGGGCTCTCGCACCCTAGATCTGCTCAGCAGACTTCTGCTGGTCCTAGTATCCCTGTCATCCAAATACCAGCTGCTCAAGCTAACCCTATACCCCATCAGAACATCATTATGGCAGCCTGGTATGCACCTTTGCTTTTACCTCAACCCTTGTTACCCTTTCCCAATGATTATCAGTAAAAAATCCCACACTTCACTGCTAAAGAGTCCATAACATCTCAGCAACATATAGATAAAATGGAGGACTCTTTTGATTATATGGAAATTGATGATGAAACAATCAAAATGAGGATCTTTGCCCAAAGCTTAGGGGGCGAGGTCAAGAAATGGTTTAAATGGTTTCCTCCTGGCAGTATTCAAGATCTCCCTGCATTATACCAGACATTTATAAACAAATGGGAGGTTAGAGCAAACCCTCGCCAGCTCCTAGCAGAATACATGTCCCTTAAGAGGAACGTAGGAGAGAGTGCTCACGATTACACCACTAGATTCAACAGCATTTACAATGCTCTCCCTCCACACATGAAACCTCCACAAGGAATGGCCCTAGCTAAATACCTTGATGGATTTGATGCTGACATGGCCTACGAGCTCAGAGATAAAGAGTATACCACACTGGAAGACATGCAGAAAGGAGCTATAACCATAGAATCAAACTTAATGGAAAAAAGGGCAAGACTAAAAGCTGAAAAGAGGGTAACATATAGGGATGACAACACAACTTCCACGTCTGATCCCAAATATGAAAGACTTTCAAAAAATGTGGAAGAACTCCAACAAATGATAAAGAGGATGGTTGTCCAAAACAGAAACCAAAACCAGAATCAAAACATTAGAAGAAACAATGCTGCCCCCAACAGACAAAGAGAGTCAGATCAACAAATCATTCCCCCATTTCAAGAAAAAATTTTAGATGAAGATGAGGGAATCATTGAAGAGTCTGAAGGGAATACCATAAACATGTTTGAAGCAGAGGACTCAGTCCTTAACTGTGATTCAGAAGAAGATCAACCCTCACCTTCATATTGGAGTGAGGAATGGTTAGAAACTGAGGATTACAGATTAGGATTTGAAAATGCCATGATGCAAGTCAGGGAACAATATGAACTTAGGAGAAAAAAGGACCAAGAGAATCCCGAAACAAATACTCCTGAGGTAACCATCAAGAAAAGACCTGATAAATCCTCTAAAACATCTGCTGCAAATAACAAAACAGCAGCTGAAAGTTCTGGAAAAGACAAAGAAAAAGACAACCAAAACACTGAAAAACAAGGTCAACCAACCAGCAGTACTAGCACCACAGTTAGTGCTCCTGATACAATACTTCCCAACCCTGTACATAGTGAAAAATCACAAACTGATGCAGCTACTAAAGCAGTAGCAAATAAAATAGAATTGAACATTACAAAGACCCAGTCCACTTTCAATTTAGAGAGTGAGATTGTGAAAATTAAAATCTCTGTACCATTATCTGAGTTGGCCACTCAGGATATATATAAAGGCCAGATTTTGAAATTATTGAATCTGAGTGTAAATAGTGACACTGTAAATCTGAGTGATGATCAACCCGCCCTGCTGTTTGGTCCAAAGATTGAGGGAAAGTTTCAGGAAGGGGTAGTTTCGCCTTTTTATATCAGTCTCAACATTCATGACAAGATCTTGCACAATGCAATGCATGATTCTGGAGCGTCTCACAACTTAATTCCCAAGGTAGTGATGGAGAGGCTAGGCCTAGAAATCACCAAACCCTACAAAGACTTATATTCATTTGACTCTAGCAGAGTAAAATGCCTAGGCCTCATCAAAGACTTATGTGTAAGCCTAACCTAGATTCCTGCTAAGTGTATGGTCATGGATGTTGTGGTGGCAGATGTGCCACCTAAGTATGGCATGCTGCTATCTAGATCATGGGGAGCCAAACTGCAGGGAACAATGCAGATGGATGGCTCTTATGCCACTATCCCTATATTTGGCCAACTTAGAAGACTGTATAGAGAGTCCTTGATGAAATTCTTAGTTAGTAGCCCCGAGAAGCCTAAAAATTCACCATTATACTCTGTACATACAGACCTAGACTCTTTCATTCTCTACAATGACCAATCATAAGAAGAGTCGAGATCAGATAATGGAAATACAAACATACAGCCCATGGATTTCAACATAATGGCTACTCTGGAAGAATACGAAGAAGAAGACCATGGGAAAACTGCTGAAGATATAACTCTGAATCAAACAGAAACAGAACAAAAACAACAAGCTAGCCACCTCCCTGATCTCCATGCCCATAATGAACCACAAAATGACCCCCCTCCTAGCACAAACCTCACAACTCAACATAATGACAAATCCAGCTGTAGGGGAGGGGATGAAGACGAAGTAAACAATGAACCCCTATGGGAAATGAACTTTGATGGGTCCTGTACTAGGCAGAGTGCTGGAGCAGGAGTGTGGCTGCGTAACACTGAAAATGATCACGCAGAGAGCCACGCTGTCAATCTGCATTTCAAATGCATGAATAATATTACAGAATATGAGGCTCTGATCTTGGGCTTAAATCTGTTGAAAAAATTAGGAGCCCATAGGATAGCTGTGAGAGGAGACTCATGGTTAGTGATCAAACAGGTGAATGGTGAGTATTCAGCAAAACACCCCAGGCTTAGGGCATACAAGGATGATATTCTAGATTTGTTGAAAACGTTTGTTGAATATGAATTAGCATTCGTCCCTAGGGATCAAAATACAATTGCAAATGGATTAGCTTGCCTATCTAGCTCATATCCTAAGACCCCAGTTGACCAACAGATTATCATTCAGACCAAATTTAGGCCTGCAGTGCCAGACAATGAAAAATATTGGCAGGTCTTTGAAGGAGACAAACAGATCGAAGATTTCCTGATAGTCAGAAATGAGTTTGAATTTTCTGATTCAGACTCCAAACCTGACAGCTTCTGCCTAGATGAAGATTCCTCAGATGAGGAAGAAACACCCTGTAGCGTAGAAACTCCCTATAACATAGCAATAAATCTTTTTTCTAATAAAACTGGAAAGTTTAACGAAAATAGTGAAAACGCAGAAAACGAAGAGGTTGAGGTATTGCAGGCCAAAGACAAGAATATACCCAGAGGCCTCGCACCCTTAGAGGACCTTTTTGACTTTCATGACGTAGAAAAAAGGCCTACTATTGAACATGTTGATTCTGATGTGGAAGAATGTAACATAGGCACTGAAGATAGACCCAAAATGATAAAAATGGCTAAGTCTATACCTGCAGACATGAAGAAGAAGTACATTGACCTTTTTAGGGAATTCATTGATGTGTTTGCATGGAGCTATGAAGACTTAAAGGCCTATGACACCAACATCATACAACATAAGATATCACTAAAGGAAAATCAGAAGCCTTTCAGACAAAAAATTCGAAGAATCAATCCAAAACAATTGCCTGCAGTAGAGAAAGAGATCAGGAAGATGTATGATGCAGGCATAATAGTCCTTGTAAGGTTTTCTGATTGGGTGTCAAACTTAGTGGCTGTAAGGAAGAAGACAGGGGAGATCAGGCTATGCATAGACTTCAGAAACCTCAATAGAGCCTCCCTGAAAGACAACTACCCTTTGCCTAGAATGGAGCATATCCTACAGAAGGTAGTAGGCTCTAAGAGAATCTCCCTGCTTGATGGTTTTTCAGGATATAATCAAGTTCTAGTAATCCCAAAAGATCAACTCAAAACAGCTTTCACCACTCCATGGGGCACCTTCATGTATGTAAAAATGCCCTTTGGACTGATGAATGCTGGAGCTACCTTCCAGAGAGCGATGGACATAGCTTTCTCAAAGGAGATAGGACACTTCATAGTTATCTACTTGGATGAATTGACTGTCTTTTCTAAAACTGAAGAAGAACACTTGAAACATCTGAGGAAAGTATTTGAAAAATGTAGGAGGTACAACCTGTCCTTAAATCCTAAGAAAACTGTTTTTGGGCTGCAAGAAGGTAAACTTCTTGGCCACATTATATCTGAGAAAGGGATCAGGATAGACCCACACAGATTGAGGGAATACTTAAAATTACACATCCAAGGAACATCAAGGAGTTGCAGTCCTTTATAGGGAAGATCAATTTCCGTAGAAGATTTATCCCCAATCTTGCTGAACATCTTAGGAAAATGACTGAAATGCTAAAGAAAGGTGCAGGAATTAAGTGGACTGTTGAAGCCAAGAAATCTTTTGAGTCAGTAAAACTTGTGCTCACTCAGGCCCCTGTCCTTATCAGCCCTGACTTCTCAAAAGATTTTCTGATCTTTTCATTTGCTTCCCAACACACCATAGCTGCAGTTTTGCTGCAGAAAAATTCAGAAGGTAATGAACAGCCTATAGCTTTCTTTAGTAAATCCTTAAGAGATGCACCCTTAAAGTACAACATCATGGAAAAGCAGGCCTATGCTCTGATTAAGGCCTTAAAATACTTTAGGGTGTACATTCTGCATTCTCACACCATTTCTTTCGTGCCAAATATAGTGGTCAAAGATATCTTGTCCCAAGACCCACATGGGAAAAGGGGCAAATGTATTGCTACCATCTTGGAGTACGACCTTGAAATAAAACCCACCAAACTAATCAAAGGTCAAGGCCTGGCCCAATTAATGGCTGAATCAAACTTGCAGGCCCTTGACATTAACATGATGAATGCCTTACATGAGAAGGAAGGATTGCCCCATCCAACTGTTGAGGATCAGTTTTAGAACTCTCCTTGGTATGCTGATATCTTTTATGCTCTCACTAACCTCAATGCCCCTCCAGAACTGCCCAAAACCAAGGCTAGATTCATAAAACTCAAAGCTAGAAATTACTGCATTATGAATGAGAGTCTATATTGGAAAAATCCAAATGGCCTTCTACTGAAATGTTTGTCTGAAACTGAAGCTGAAAGAATCAAACAAGAATTCCATGCCGGGGAGTGTGGAGGCCACCGGAGTTGGAAAGCCACTGCAAACAAGATACTCAGGGCTGGTTACTACTGGCCTACCCTCTTCAGTGATGTTCATAAAATGATACTTGCCTGTCATAAGTGTCAGATATTTGAAGGCAAAAGAAAACTCCTCCCCCTCCCTTTACAACCTATCACCATATAAGGTCCCTTCATGCAATGGGGCCTAGACTTTATAGGAGAAATTCATCCTACCTCCTCTGGACAACATAAATGGATCCTAACTGCTACAGATTACTTCACTAAATGGATAGAAGCTATACCCACTAGGAATGCCACTGACTCTGTCATCATTAGGTTCCTAGAAGACTTCATCTTATCTCGTTTTGGTTGTCCAAGGAAAATAATCACTGAAAATGCTGCTGCTTTCGGATCCAAAATAATGGTTGATTTCTGTCACAGGTAAGGAATAGCACTTGGACATTCAACTGCCTATTACCCCCAAGGTAATGGCCTAGATGAATCATCAAATAAGAGCCTGGTCACAATCATTAAGAAGCTACTGGAAGAGAACAAAAAGTCATGGCACAAAAATTTGGTACATGCTTTGTGGGCAGATAGGCTCACTACAAAGAAATCTATTGGCATGTCACCCTTTCAGCTGGTTTATGTAACAGAAGCAGTTTTTCCTACTATTCTTGGAGTTCCAGTTATCAAACTTGTCCAGGAGATCCAATCAGAGGAAAACAGTATGGTAAGGAGAATCAATGAAACTATCCATCTGCAACAAACAAGAGAGCAGGTTTATAGCAGAGCTGTCAGAGTACAGGAAGGCATAAAGAGACAGTTTGACAAAATAACCAAAGCTTCAAATTTCAAAATTGGTGACAAGGTTCTGAAATGGGACTCAAGAAGAGAGGACAAAGGTAAACATGGCAAATTTGACAGCCTGTGGCAGAGTCCATACATAATCCAGGCCACTGTGGGTCCTAATGCATTTTTTCTGCAAGAACTTGATGGCACAGAATTGTTGGGGGGTCCTGTCAATGGCAGGATGCTCAAACATTACTTCTATTGATTTTCCTTTTCTAGTTTCATCTCCATTGTACATACCATTGCAATTTTTCATTTTTAGAAAAATAGAAAATGTTCCAAAAAACAGAATGAAAAGAGAGGTTGAGACATGCTCAAAACATGAACCTCTGAAGTAAAAAGCATGGCTCAAACCTGATCAAAATCTGAGCCAAAGGAAGCAGAATAGCTGGTCCTAATAAGCTCAAAATCTGGATCAGCAGCGAAAGAAGAACCAGCTCTAATATGCCCAAAACCAGAGCTGAAGCAAAGAAAAGAGGTGACTCAAATATGCTCAAAACCTGAGTCACAAGAAAGAAAGAAGAATGTTTCAAAGTTGCATAATTCCATGCCTTCACGATTTTGTCTTCTACAAGTTTCTGTCCAGCAAGTCAGACAGTCTAATCCTGGCTTGGCTGTGTTTAAATTTCCTGTCTTAGAATGTAGGTGAAGAAACCTATTGGACAGTTTAATCCCAACAGGTAGTAGATTAGGTAGAGAATTGTATGAGGCCAACAGTCTAATCTGGCCTCATGGAGCAATAAGGGTAGATTTAGAATAGGTTTGTTTTTGTTTTGCAAAATAAAATGTAAAGGGTCTGCAAGCTCAAATGCACCCAAAGGGAATAGTTAGTACTACAGTTTGGGTAGGTAGATTGGTTGGGAAAATGTTTATGCTGATTTGTGTATCCAAAATATTGTGGCAACTGAAAATCAAAGAAGGAAGATGGATTATGATAGCAGGCATCTGGCCTACTCCAAAGATCATATCTGGTTTCTTGACTCCTCCAAGGAGAAGCCATCCCCATGTGGAGCCACTGTTAGCCCCCCTATGAAATTCTTGGCAAGCCAGCTGGGGGCTAGATTGTTTTGAGCCTTCAAGGAATGCCTTTCCCCTGAAAACCCATCCTCCTTGAAGTCTTTCAATTGCTGTGCCTAATACAAATCCTCTCTTCTAGTACATTGCTCAAAAAGGGGCCTATTATTCCCTCCTTTACCCCTGCGAAATACATCAATTCCCCTCTTTTCCCTTTATCCGAATTCCCTTTCTTTCCCCCCCAAGATTCCCCCTCTCTATGCCTAAATCCCCCAAAATCCCCTTTAAATTTCCCCATCTCCCTTATTTCTCTAGTTTCCCCCTCCATCTCCCCTACCGTTACCCTTTGATTGCCCCCAAAACGCATTAAAAATGAATTAAAATGATAAATTTTATGTTTTTGGGTCTTAGCCTTTCTGCTGATAGCCCTGCGCCCTTTTCCTTCCATAGAACCCCGTGTCGTGACCTAGGCGTTTCCCCTACGGGGGGCTTTATTCTATCCGTATGGTCAGACCATGGTGGCCCCGTATTTGACTCCTCGGGATGTGTGATGATCTAATATAATGACTGTCATTCACTGCAGGGGGTCGCTCCAACAGCCTCTTGTCCGTACACCTTGGCCCCCCGTAGTTGATCTCCTCCGTCCATTCATTTGTCGATCCAACGGTGCGGAGCGCGCACGAAATGGTGGACCCCTCTTCCTTTCGCGGTTTTAAAATCTACACGGTTTATTCCGCACCACCGTTGAGCACTGAGTAGTTTTCCCTGGACACCCAGCGATTCCACTCAGCTCCTGCCACGCGTCCTCCTCACTGTTCCGAAACCACCCCCATTTCGCGCATTAACTTCCAGTACGAGACGCCCAGCGAAATTGTTCAGAACCGTCGGATCTGGAGGAACTCATCCAATGCTTGTCATTCATTAAAGTTGCACCCCCGATAACCTGTCTCCTCCGTACTCCTAACCCATCGTCACCTCTCCCCGCTGCACTGACAGTCGTCGATCTCTTTCATGATCGACGACCCGCGTCCGTCCTCCTTGGTTGACCATTCCACGGTCTCCCACCTCGCCCCGTCACCTGGTCCCGCCGCGTTGCCCCACGTGCATATCCCGTACCATTCAACCATTCTGACACATATAACATCCCGTTTTCGTGGGTTTTTAATGTTTTTCATGCGTTTTTCATTCTGCAACGTCCGCCAACCTTACCAGAGTGATTTTTCACCATTTCCCCTGCAATTTTTCCCCTCCATTCCATCTGCATGGCCATTTCCTCCATCCACACTGCATCCATTTCTCCGTCCATTGTTTTCTTCACAGGTTTGCTATGTTGCAGGGTTTCTAGAGGAAGAAAACTGCCGCTGTTCAGTGTACTATCTCAATGGCGAGTGGCGCAGACAAGATCAAATCCAATGAACTAGTACCATCATGAGAGAGTCAAGGAATGGGGTTGTCAGGACTTGCATTAAAGAAAAGCGGAGTTCAAACGCCGGAAATCCTGCCAGCGCCATTTAAAGCTCGAGCTAACTCGATAGAGGCAGTAATGAAGCAGCAAAGAATTTCAGTACAGAGCAGAGGGATTAGGGCGCATCAATGAAGATCTCGAACCCTAAGTCAATGTTTTTAGAGACAAAGCAACAGATTACAGACCCCGAGGAATCGATCAAAGAATCCTGAGCACATGCAAAAGGTAATATCATGGTTTTTCATCAGCAGAATGCTTTTTATTCATCAATTACATGGCGCCCAAACAACTTTTATTATGCACCATGTCCCTGAAGAATTTTCCACCAGACTACAGCTAAAAACCAGTCAGACATTTATGAGACAGACCTTTCAGCAGTTTTTTTTTTTTTTTTTTTATGAAACCAGGAGTACAACAAGCCAAAATATCAAGACCATATCCAAAGCAGATCGTGCTTTCACAAGGAAGGTGACAGAGACTAAATACATAGCAGGTCAAGCAGAATGGGTTTCGGCCCTGCATTCATTGTTATGTTTAATGATACATTTAATTTTCACCTACTCCTTCAGTCGATCTTAGGTTCATCCTTTGCTATAAAGCACAGAAGGAAAATTTGAAATGGTTGTTGAGGAGATATCAGTGAAATGCAAGTATTTTCCTCTTAAGACAAGTTCTCTGTGTAATATTGTAAGATAGACTAAGGCTAGATGTATTCAGACTGAATGTTCAAGCTATGGGCTATGATGTACCTGATTGGTGTTGTTTTTAATATGACAAGCATGTTTCTTTGGATCCTGATCTAAAGCAGCTGGTGATGTTTCCTCTTTCTCTGTATTTGTGATTGACTTGCTCTTATGTTATGTTCTGTTTCATTTCATTTCTGCTAGTAGGCAATAGAAGTATAACATAGGATTCACCCTTTTTAGGTGCCCTATGTTTCCTGCTCTCCCTACCTCAATGTTTTCCGCTTATATGTGTATCTGAATGTTGATTTCAATTGATTTCACCAGTGTAGTGGATGACATTTCCTACTCTCTGATGTATAAATTGATGAAGTCCATGTTTAGATGTTCTTGGTAGGATTTAGCTGGAAGGTTTGGGAACACTGGGGATTAGTGTTAGCCCTGTCCACTAGGATCTTTGCACGACTAGCTGGCCTTCCTAAGATCCCTTGTAATTGCCTCTGATTTTGTCCAAGCAGGCCTGGAGTTAAATGACCTCTGACCCGATCTATAGACAGAATTAGATGGTTCTCCTCCTTTCATTTTCAGTCCTTGATGTTCCATTCCATCTCCTATCTTTAAGATCCATATGCTTTAGATGACTAGCCCAATTGAAAGCTTGCACATTGAACACAAGTAAATCCTTTCTTGACTCCATTGCCCAATGGCTTTGATGTTCCCTGAGTTATCTACCTTTGCTTAAATTCCCTTGTTGTCCATCCTTGTCTTATATTGGAACCTTCCTTCCTGATTCCCAACAACCAAACATAAACAATCAAACAAACAACCTCGAGCCTATAACTAGCCTAAAATCTTATACTTTGAGCCTTAAAGACATAAACCTTTGGCTATCATAGAGAGATCCCTCTCTGGACCTAGGAGGGATAGATCCTAAAGTCTGAAAGTGGTTATATGTTGCCTCATCTTTTGGTATTGCCAACCTTGCCAAAACATGGGAACCCCAACAGTGATGTCTAAAGAGGCACAAAGGTATTTGAAAAGTATAATTACATGTCTCAGAGAAATGCCCATCATGACTTATTATCAATTTGTCATCTTCATTTGCTTAAGCATGAATTGGCAGTGAAAGGAAAGATAACACTGTATAAAAGCTGATGAAATGGTATCACTGAGAAAACCTCCTTCATTTTATAAGTAGAGGGTTTGGCACTGTGATAAAGGTCTTCTTCATCTAATAAGCAGAGGGCCAGGGACAGAGATTGATTTTAGGGTTTTCACTCACTGAAAGGAAAATTTTAAGGGAAGTGGGAGAAAATTGAAGGCTTCTGAATAGAAAATGGTGTTAAAAGAAGAGACAAAGCAGTGGTGCTTTAAAAAAAGTGTTTACATGAGTTTCACTGTTAAAACACAGAATTGAAATACAGTGTGAAGCTAATTGGGTGATTAGGAATGAAGAAATATTGTTAAGAAAATGGCCAAGGAAGTAAAACAATCTTGGTCTTAAACTGAATTCTGCTATAAAATACAAAGAAAAGCACTAACAGTGTGTTCATAAACATTCTTCATTTGGTTAAACAGGGGTTGAAAAGGGCCCAGCCATTTTTCAAACATAGGCCTCCTTCATAAACAAGTAGAAGGCTCACCATTGTTTGAAGGTGAAGAACATTCATTTTCAGTATGGCTTAGATTTCAAAGGGACTGCTGTCAAAATGGTAAAATGAATGAGAAATTCATTATTCTTGCAGACTTCCTTCACAAAAGAACAAAGGGACAGCTTTCCAATTTTACATTCTAACTTCAGCTCATCATCCCCTGCTATATCTCCGTAAAAGTTGAAGACTGGATTACTTTGTCAATCTAAGTGGGCATGATCATCATCAGAACATCAGGAGCATAAACTGTCAAAATAAGTTTCAAAGTGGTGATTTATCTCCTTGCAAGAATGGCAAAGAATTCCTCACAAATCATTGTGAAAGGGCAGTAGAAGAGGTTTACAGTTTCTTGAAAAGGCCCTTTTACTTCAATGAAAAACCATCACTATGTTGCCTTTCAAAAGTCAACCACAACATCTTGTCAAAGGAATGGTTCGAAGAGGAGTCTTTATAGTGTTTTAAAATGATAAAATTACAAATGCAATGGATCAAGTTTTGTTATAACAAAGACCTTTTCAAAAGGTTTTCAAAACCCTCACGAAACAAAGTTCAAAAGGGTGTTGGATTTTTTACTACAAAGGGAGTGATCGATCGTTGCAAAGCTTCCATACGCATTTCAAGTGACCAAGCAAAATCCCCCTAGCTGCTCTCTTACTAAAACAAGGAATTTCGAGCCATTAGCAGAGTTTTTGAAGGTTTAAAGCTGCGCGGCGTGCCTGGAAAAGTGCGTGGTGCGCCTGGAAAAGCGCACAATGCGTTCAGACGAAAATTTACACAGGCCTTACACTACTGTGTGGCGCACCTGTAGCGCCGGTCACCACCGCCCGAAGGCCGACCCGACTGACTTGTGTTGCACAACGTTCTTTCTAAAAAAACGTGTCGTGCCTCCTAGCACCTTCAAAGAAGCTCCAAAAGCTCCCCAAAATATCAAGGCCCATGAAGGATCTTTGAGGTATTTTTCATCACCTCATGATAAATTTTGAAATCTAAAGGGGTGATTGATGCCATGTTTTTTAAGACTAAAAAGTAATTAAAAAGTGGAGGTCTTGGTAGGAAAATCAAGGTGATTTTTTAATATATTGACAAATATTGTTACAGTAGGAGGCTAGGTTGTGTTTATATTTGTTTCAAAATGCCTAAACTGCCTTCAAACAAAATGATGAACCATATGATGTTGACAAGACAGAAAGCACAGTGTTAGAGGTTTTCAAATTGCTGAAGGTGTCCTAACAATGATAAGACAAAACTAACCTCTATCAGCAAAGTATAAGGTGAAAACAGTGTTATAAGGTAGAAGTAGTATTTTTAAGGAAAACACAGTGTTTGTAAGGTGAAAACAGTGAGCCTATTTTGAAAACAGTGGTCTTAGTCCGAATGCCTTGTCACTTCAAAAAGTGTCTTCTTTTGAATAGTGAAATAACAAACTAGTGCTGCCACCAGATTTCCATAAAAAAGAATGCTATGAAGATCCTTTGAATCAATTTGAGGGTGCTTTTTTCTACCTGTGTATAAGAACCAATGAATAGCAGAAGAAGCACTGTTTGGGGAGGGTTTTTTTGTTTTTATCTAAATACAAGGTTGTTTTGTTTCTCTCAAAACACAAGGAGATCTTTGTTCTAACAAAAAGGGCCACCAATACCTCTTTTCAAAATACCTTGCCTAAGCATAGTAATCAAATTCACTACTTGCTTTTCATTTAACAAAAGTTTGTTGATTGACATAAAGGAGAACAAAAAAGTAATTTAGAAGGAGCACAAAGTTTGTGTTGGGAGAATATTTCACAAAGCATTTGAAGCAGTTGTCTTGGTCAAATAGTGACTGATAAGCAGGACAGAGGCGTGTGCTTGAGAAAACATTCCAAAGGCCATTTGAGACAGCTTGGTGTTGCATAGAACATTCAAAACAATATGCCTCCCAGGAAATACAGTAGGAGTGGCCTTCACAAGAGATTTGAGCATGTTTCCACTGAAGAAGTAAATGCCCATCCATCAGTCTTGTTTAATTTCTGCGAGGTTGGGTGTTTAGATTTTTTTCAAAGAGTGCAAGAGGTGAAGAGCTATTCCCCTTTGACACATCTTTTTGCTTTGAGGTTTCAAGAGAAGCACTTTCAGCTGGCAGGCCTAGATTTCAAATTCTCTCCAAGATCCGTCTCCAAGGCCACCAAAATCCCTTATGTTGGGGAGAAGTGGTTTAAACAAAGCCACCTGGACTCAGAAGAATACAAGCCTTTTTTGAAGCCTGAGCATAGAGATTCATGTCCATCCATTTTCCCCTTCTCATATCTATTGACTAGTTATGCCCCCCTCATGAAGATCATCATGAAATACTTCACTTGCGAGGGAAGATTCTCCCAAGTTTATGCCTATCATATCCGATTGCTCATGCATTTCATGAGGGCCAAGTTGTTAAATATCCCTTTCTTTCTATATAGAAGTATTGAGAAAATGACCTCCATTGTTTAGAAAAAGCCTCCTTCTCAGTAGACAGCCTGCCTCTTCCATCACTCCCTCATCAAAGTCATCATTCTTCATCAACTTGAGAAGAGGGAGGTCTCTTGGGATACTTTCATCACACATTCATTTTTTGCCACTGTCCTTTCATTTCATACATCTCCTTCACCTTCTACTCACCATCCTTCACATTCTTCTAGCAAACCTATTCCCAAGAAGCTCAATTTTACCATAGAACAAGCAAAAGAGCATGATGAGGAAGAAGATCATGAGCAAGAGGATGAAGATGATGATGAGCAGCATCATGATGAAACAGGGCAGCAAGGGGAAGAAGGGCATGATGATGAGCAGCATCACAATGAGGAAGAACAGTAGACTCCTGAGCATGATAAAAAAGGACATGATGATGAACAGCAGCATGATGAACAGAGGCAACCACAGCATGATGAACAACAACCTCATGATGATGAACAACAGCCTCATAATGATGAACAACAACTTCAAGAAAAATAACAACGGCATGATGAAGAGATGCAACATAGTGAGGAGGACAACCCTCAAAAAGAAATACAAAAAGATAGTCAAGGCATCCATGAAGAAATCAAAGATAGTGGCAAGAATGATGAGCAAAGCAGCAAGGGTAAAGAGCCAATGGAGCATGTGCTAACTGCCTCTCCTAGGCAAGGGGCCATGCTCTCTTCTCCGAAAGTGGCCAAGCCCTAGACATCAAGGAAAAGGGTGCCTAGAGTTGTAACTCCAAATGTGACTAAGGCCCTCTGAAGCAAGGGAAAATTTCCCAAGAAGCCCATTGCCGAATTTCCCAAGAGAGGGAAGACTAAAAGAGCCACCCAAAGCAAAGGAAAGGAGAAAGAAGAAAGCAGTCATGAAAAGGAAAGGGAATTCGACATCATTCAAATCCAAAGTGATGATAGTGACAATGAAACCCAGATCCTTGAAACTCTCTTAATCAATAGAGAAAACCAAATTGATGCTTTGAGGACTAATCTTGAGAGGGCTAGAAACTTCAATCACTTTTTTCAAGTTAAAAAAAAATAGATGAGTGTCCATATGGCTGTATATGAGACATGGGCAATCAAATACAAAAAAGAGGCCTCCAAAGCACAAGTGAGATTGGAAGAACTCCTGGGTGAGTTTGATGAGAGCGAAGGCGAAGATCAGCCAAGGCGAAAGAGGCCAAGAACCATGGGGCTCAAAAATGCCCTTGAGAAACAAAAGGAAGAATAAGATTCCCTTCTCCAATCTACTCCTCTCATTACATTTTTCGAACAAGAGATAGAGAACAATCGGGAAGCATGGTGTTACACAGTAATTTGTCACCGTCCCTGCAATCCCTGTCCCACACATTGGAGGGCTCATTTCGTGACCTGTGAAGCAGTAACATGGCTTGAAACCACTTTCATGACATCCCTCTGAACAAGAGGTCTCATTTCCCTGAAGACATCTCCTTGTGAAAAACCCTAAAAATGGCCCTTTTCGCATTGGCGCGGGCAGACAGTTCAGTACCTGCGCCAATGGGGAAAATCCTTCAAAGAGGCCGTTCCAATTGGCACTCTGTCTCAAAGTCGCACTCGCGCCAGCCAATTTAAGGAGTGTTTTTTAAAAATAAATGGCGGAAGTTTCATCCTAACCAATTCATGAACTGGTATCTATCTTGAGTTGGGAGGTTTGGCTCTAGATTTCCATGTAGAGGAAGTGGTTTGCCACCTCTCATGGAAGCTTCCTTGAGGATAGGGCCAATCCCATGATTATAGGGATCCAAACTCCCCTTCCTCCATCTATAAAAGCTTGCCCATCTCCATTGCAAGCTAGTCTTCAAGTTCCCAAGTTCCCAAGAGCCTAATGCTGTAAGAGTCTTGATTCATTCCCTTGAGGCAAAATCCAAGCAAGGAGATCTTTGTCAAGTATCCGAAGAGAGAGGCTTGTCCCATCCCTGACAGGCTTTATCGAGACACGTTCTACTGATGACTCGCCAAAGGAGAATTCAGCGTCGGAACTATGGTTGTATTCTTCTTTGATTGATTAATGATAAGCGACTATTGGTTATGGTTCCACTTCTGTTGTTGATTATGATAATAAGTTATGTCTTCTCTGACTGACATATAGTTGCATATACTGGATTTTACGCTTGCGTTTTTTTTTTTTTCTTGCGTGTGCAGGTGTTTGATCACAGAGATTGTGAGGATTGTGATCTCCCAGAGCTAAGGAACGGGAGCGCTTCTTTCTCTACAAGCGACAGCATTGGATTCTAGGTAAGCCTTCATCGCTAGTTGGTTTATTTGCAATTAGGGACCTGCACTATAGCGTGAACGATTGTTGCTAGACCCAGTCTGGGCTAGTAGGGATCGCCTCTGTCTGTAGAGGGGATTAACCTCTTCAACAATTTCTTTGATTGCATTCTCTTTTATTAAAAGCATGCATTAAGTAGATTCTCATTTCATCGAAAAGTGCATTGAGTGCATTCTTATTATTTGAAAAGGAAAAAGGAAATTGTGCATAGATTAAAATTTCATAGTTTTTGAAAAAGAGGATTTTGCATAGATTACATTGCATTATTCGCATCGTTGAATGTTTGAAAATAATTTTGGATCGTGAAAGTCATCTAGTTTGGAAAAGATTTCGTTTGCAGTGTTGTTTCATGTCGCATCATTGTTTGAAGCTCTTCCCTTAACTAGATAGCATTCATCGAACTGAAAAGTTTTCTTTTCTCATACAGCTGCATATAGGAGATTGTCAGATGAAATTCGGTAGGGCCTGAAAAATGAAACATAATTGAAGATCAACTATAAAATTTATTCAATCAACCTAAGGAAGCATTGAAACATTAACGCAACATTTAGAGGTCTAGGCTAGAGACGTGTTCCGGCGTCTTTAAACCTAGTAGCTGTCGTTCGCCTCTTGGCCTTAGACAGCACTAGTACGGACTTGTGTTCCCCGTACCGTCGAGTATATAAAGGGAGACCCCACTAGGTTTCTATCCTTTATCCATAGGAAGCCGAGTCTGCCTCCCTATACCCGTGATACATCGGACACAGCATTCGGGGAGATTGCCTGCACGTACGTGAAGTCCTTGGTTGATTTCTCTTTCATTTTGAAACCAAGGTGTATATTGCAGTTCACGGTTATTTGGTACACCCTTTGCCTAGTATTCCTGAGCGGTCATTTTGATCTTTGCTGACTCTTTAAATTTGAAAATATCACAAAGCGCTTCTCTTTTCACGCTTGCTTCAAAACTGAAAGAGATAGAGTCATCTTTCATCCGTTTCTCAACTCTTAAAACATGAAACGGTGAATTTTCTAAGTTTCAATGTCGTAAAATAAATCATCCGCGATCACACGCCCTGTTAGATTTTGCTTGTTGGCCGTTTGATTGTGTGCCTTGGTTTTCAGCCCGTGTGCGGTTTTGAGTTGTTTTGATGGCAACTTCTCCAGAGTTCACCAACAAAGTAATCCCCTCTGAAGGGAATCCTGGTCCTTTTCCTCCTTTTGGAAATTTTGGCGCTCCTTATATGGCAACGTTGTCCCTTCTTGGGTTAACTGTTGGGTTGTTTTCAACCTCTGTGGTCCCGAATGTCTCGGCTACTGTTCAATCAGTTCCTCCGCCTAAAAAACATCATGTTGATTCCAAGGTGGACATCTTCCCTTATTCACCTATTTTTACGTCCTCCTCTTCTACTTCACCTGGTGAAATTCTGGATTCGAGTAACCAGGTGGCTAAGAAGAAGAAGAAGAAGACAAAGAAGAAGAAGTCTGATAAGCGAGAGGCTAAAATTGCAGCTACTGCTCCTGAAACATTTCCTCTTAATGAACCTCCCAACCCTCCATGGAGAGTCATGCTCCCTTGCATGTTGTGCACAAGAGACCATCTTCTTCGAGATTGCCCTGGCATTCCCAAGGTGCTCGAAGTATGGTCCAACGGTCGCCCACCGTTTCCTTTGGCTTCTGGGAGTCAGGTTGGGGGCACGTCTTCAATTGGTGTTGGTAAAGCTCCTAAGAAACAAGGGAAGATTACCAATCCCTATAAGTTGTGTGAAGGGCATCATGCCATTCACCTTTGTCCTTATATGGATGAAGCCAAGCGAGTTTTGGACAACTCAGCTGTTTCTGCACCATGCCTTCCAGCTGGTTATAAACAACTTTCTTTGAGTCCTCCACCAGCTGATCCTACGATTGTTCAAGAGTCATCCTTGGTCGATCCCGCTCCCTCAGAAATTCAAATCCAGGAATCCATTCTCGACCAACCATTGGTTGTGGGATCAGTTGAACTGGCCCCATATACGGTGCACCAGTTCTTTTCCGTAGAGAGTGAATTTCACACCCCCCATGTACTTCCGGTTTCTTCAGATTCTTCAGATTTGGAGAAATATTCTCCTGTCCCTATACCTCAAGAAGTTGCTCCTCCACCTCCCATGATGGAGGTCCCGGAGGATTCCCCTCCCACCTTCGAGATGGAGGTCGTGGAGGATGCTCCTTCTTCTTCCGTAACACCAGGGGAGGACCATCTCGGTTCGATGGTAGCCCCTCCAAGTATTTTGGTCACTTCCTTTGATTGGAATCGATTTGCGGGACACCGCCTTCCGTCTTATGTGCCCTTCGAGATCACAGTACGGGCTTTTGGTCTGGTCGTACCCAGCACCATTATAGACGAAGGCACATCTGTTAGTGTTCTATCCTCAACTACTTGGCAAGCTTTTGGCTCACCGCCGCTTGTGCCTGTTACGCAGAATTTGTTGGCATTTAATAAAAGAACTAGTCAACCGTTAGGGATCCTTCCAAGGTTACCTGTTACTTTGGGAGGTAAAACCGTCCATATGGACGTGATGGTTGTTCCAGGCCCCTTGGATTTCAATTTTCTCTTGGGGCGCGATTACACCTATGCCATGGGAGCGCTTGTCTCCTCCCTTTTTCGTGTGGTCTGTTTTCCACATGAAGAATGGATCGTGACCATTGATCAGCTTTCGTTCTTTGGTATTGATATGGTAGATGGCTCGCCATCATCCCTTCCTATTTTTTATCCACCCGTTGTATCTGTCCCACCACAGGTCAACTATGTGGCTACCTACCCCATGCCTGTACCCAGTGATAGTGCCATTGTGCATCAGGTGCTGGGGGCATTGGGTCCTGACTTCCAGGATGTTTTCCTTCCATCAGGAGTAGAACTCTTAGAAGCGATGACTTCTTGTTCATTATGATGAGGTCGGTCGGAGCACAGTTCATTTTCTTGTGTCAAGCTCCTTAAAAAATGAAACAAGCCGGTTGGAGCACAGTTCATTTTCTTGTGTCAAGCTCCTTAAAAAATGAAACAAGCTGGTTGGAGCATGGTTCTTTTCCTATGTCAAGCTCCTTAAAAAATGAAACCGGGTCTGTTTTTCGGAGCATAATTCTTTTCCTTGTGTCAAGCTCCTTAAAAAATGAAACAAGGTCGTCGGAGCATAGTTCCTTGTCTTGTGTCAAGCTCCTTAAAAAATGAAACAAGGTTGTCGGAGCAGAGTTCCTTGTCTTGTGCCAAGCCCTTAAACCATGAAACAAGGTGTCCTGAGGATAGTTCTTTTAATGTGTCAACCTCATTAAAATAATGAAACACGTTCCCGTTCAATTCGAGTCTTTGATGAGATCTCGTAAAATCCCAGTCGAGTCTTTCTCTTGGTCTCGTAACTTGAACCTTCACTCCATCTGCCTTTCATATGGATTGAAGCTTGGGGGGCATGTACCTCAAATTGAGTCACCATGCTGGGGGCATGCTTAATTTTTCAAGCATAGTTTGTTTCCGTTTCAAGCTTGTGTAAAAATGAAACTAGTTTCAAGTATAGTTTATCTTTGTTTCAAGCTTGTGTAAAAATGAAACCAATTTCAAGCAGAGTTTCCTGATTTCAAGCTTTTGTAAAAATGAAACCATTCCCATTTTACCTCTTGTGATGGCTAGTTTATCAGCCTGTTTTTGCCAGATGAGCCTTGGTTTTCTCACTCCATCGTCACTGTCTACTTGGCCGATCATATGCCTTCACTTGGTTGTTTTTCCCATTCCTGAGGAACCATTGCGATGAGTGGTCTTGTTAGCTAGCCTCTTGACCTTTATCTTGTTTTGAGCAGCTCCACCATCACCGGAACCAGTAGCTACCCCTTTATACTACTCGTTCCTCCAGAAGGAGTCATCTTTCAGCTCTTTTCTGACTCTCTAAACATGAAAAGATTGTCGAGGCCCTTGTCGTTTCGATCTCATTAAAGTGGCTGCGAAACGACATCTACCCAGTATACGTTTACCTCTTTTTCGGGCTGGGATAGATTATTTACGAAAAAGGAATACCCTAGCCTATCGTGACTAGGAGGTTTTCTCAGACATAGTTTTCTACCTTTTCGGGTATGAGGAACTATTTACGAAAAGGGACTGTTGAAGTTTACTTTTCCGCTGTCTTTTCAAACTCTCTAAACATGAAAAGATGCCGAGTTCTTCCTTTTTCAGACTCGTTAAACCTAAATGACATCGAAAATCGTCAATCATGACGTTATTTGAGTTCCTCCTTCCTAGGGCTCATTAAATGTACTAGGATGGATTCGTCTGAAGGATGAATTTATATGACAAGCATATGGTATCCTCTTCAAGCTTGTGTAAAAATAAAGAGGTACTCACCAGAAATGGTGGGGAAAATGGAACCAGTATCATTTTCATGTTGGCAGTATGTCGCTCTTGAACATGGCACTTTTCTGCGTTCGTGTCAGGTTGGGGACATCTCATCTCATTTTTCACTTGCCTCTGTCGGTTTGGGTGATCCCTTTTGACCTCTCATCTGCTCTTTGCCTTGTCATCATGACCTCTGATCTGTTGATGTAAAATACTGCCAAACTCACTGTCGTGCCGTTTATATGTTCAAGAGAAGTTGACCTCTGCAAGCTCCAACCTTCCTCTGATTCTCATCTGATCTTGATTCACAAAGACATTATGTTCCTCTGTCTCGTGTCGATGATGTGGGAAACACTATGGCCCACCTTTGATCAAGTTCACTTCCTGTCGACTTCAGCTCATTATCTAGGAAGCTAAGCTAGAGACTCCCTTCTGGTACCTTGGAGCTTGCATGCCTCAATGGAAAGTTCTTCGCGTTTAGTGACAGGGTTCTCATTAATGGCAAATCTAAAGATGATTCTACGGGTGTTCGACACTAAACTCATTGATTCCATGCCGTGAATTGTGCTTGTGAGCCTGAGGACCATTAGTGTGGTGGTACCTCTCAATGTACATTAACAACTTTCGAGTTTGGTGGTAATCGAGGCAGTGTTTATATTAAACTTGACATTTATTCATGCTTGGACTGTATGTGTGTTCAATTAGATTCAGCTTGAATATGATTGTGTCTATTGTAGTACGAGCTGCGATTGTGGATTATTGTCATTATGTACATGACTCATTCATTGGATGGCTGCGACCATACTCGAGTCTATTTATCGATCCTCATTAGATGGCTACGACCATACCTTGGATCTGGATTATTGTATACTCTGTTATGGATGGCTGTGCCCATGCCACATATATCATGTATTTTAGGTATCAGTTGTACTTCTCTACGCAGGTTTTCCAACGGCAGTGTTTTCAGTTAGACACGTTCTCGTAAAGCATTTCACCCCTCTCTCTCTCCCGGGCCTCATGCTTTAGGGGGCATCTGTTACATAGTAATTTGTCACCGTCCTTGCAATCCCCGTCCCGCACATTGGAGGGCTCATTTCTTGACTTGTGAAGCAGTAACATGGCTTGAAACCACTTTCATGACATCCCTCTGAACAAGAGCTCTCATTTCCCTGAAGACATCTCCTTCTGAAAAACCCTAAAAATGGCCCTTTTCGCATTGGCGCGGGCAGACAGTTCAGTACCCGTGCCAATGGGGAAAATCCTTCAAAGAGGCCGTGCCAATTGGCACTCTGTCCCAGAGTCGCACTCACGCCAGCCAATTTAAGGAGTGTTTTTAAAAAATAAATGGCGGAAGTTTCATCCTAACCAATTCATGAACTGGTATCTATCTTGAGTTGGGAGGTTTGGCTCCGGATTTCCATGTAGGGGAAGTGGTTTGCCACCTCTCATGGAAGCTTCCTTGAGGATAGGGCCAATCCCATGATTATAGGGATCCCAACTCCCCTTCCTCCATCTATAAAAGCTTGCCCATCTCCATTGCAAGCTGGTCTTCAAGTTCCCAAATTTCCAAGAGCCTAATCTTCTTTCGGTCTTCCCAGTTCTGTTCCCTTGAGGCAAACCAACAAAGGTCACCAGTACACGAAGAAACGTCCCATCCCTGATAGGCTTTATCGAGACACGTTCTGCTGACGACCCGCCGAAGGAGAATTCAGCGTTGGAACTATGGTTGTATTCTTCTTTGATTGATTAATGATAAGCGACTATTGGCTATGGTTCCACTTCTGTTGTTGATTATGATAATAATTTATGTCTTCTCTGATTGACATATAGTTGCATATACTGGATTTTACGCTTGCGTTTGTTTTGTTTCTTGCATGTGTAGGTGTCCGATCACGGAGATCATGAGGATTGTGATCTGCCATAGCTAAGGAACGGGAGCACTACTTTCTCTACAAGTGACAGCGTTGGATTCCAGGTAAGCCTTCATCGCTAGTTGGTTTATTTGCAATTAGGGACCTGCACTATAGCGTGAATGATTGTTGCTAGACCCAGTTTGGGCTAGTAGGGACCGCCTCTGTCCGCAGAGGGGATTAACCTCTTCAAAACATGGCTTGAGAGAGTTAATGATCACTTGGAGAAAAAATTGGAGAAGGAAAATAGAGATTTGGACCTTCAATGGAGGTTGACTGTGCATTATAGAAAGCTAAATCAGTTTTCCCGGTGGAAATTGAAGGCCGCTCAGGAAAAACTCAAGGAGGCTAAAGGGAAGCGCCCGACACCAAAATTGAGGAAAGACACCTCAAAGCTCCAAATTTTGGCCTCAGCTTCACAGCATGTTTCTGAAAACCCTTGAGGGTCATGCTCGCCGAAATTGGGCGAAATTCGACAAATTTTGGTTTTTTTTTCATTTTTTAGGTTTTTGGCTAAAACTCATGGGCATCGCCATTTCAGTTTGGGGCATCTTCAAAGGATGAAAATGGTATCATTGGATGCCATAATTTCAGTGGCATATACTCATAGATTTTTAGATCAATTGAAGATCATTCTCTCCCCCAAAATGGCGAAAAACACTCGCTTTTTCTACACTCTGCCCCGTTTATTAGCAAGGCCTATTTTTTGGGTTTTTACACATAGGCCTGTTTTTTGAGGACTTCCAGTGGTCCGTTTGGAGCAAACTAAGAATTTTCAGAAATTAGACACCTAGATATTTCCAGCGAGCTATCACGAACCTCATTTTGACATCGGGAAGGCCTCCAAAATTTGTGGGCAAGACAGGGGACTTTCTACTGATGTAATTTTTTGAGTATTTTTGTAAAAATTGAACCTTTCAAAAGTGACTTTTCCTCATATGCGTTTAGCTATTTTTGTGCATGGTTAGTTATGAAAATTCAATATATTTCCCTTTTTTAGCATTTTTGAGATATTTTATTAGATATTTTGTGCCTTTGGCTTTGCAAGGCCTCAAGGACAAAATCGGATATTTTGGATAGGCCATTGAGATTGCAAGTTGAACTTGGAGGTTTTCCTCACTTTGGCCTATATATTCCAAAGGATTTCATTGTAAAAAAGGCTGAAATTGATGAATAGAATCAATATATGGTCATATAATCTTTGGAATAAATACTTGTCTCATGTTTTTGGATAGTTTCTTGGATGTTCTTGGATGATGAAAGAGGATTGTTGTCGGATTCCATGACTTTGTAGAATGGTATAGTGTCTCTCTCTCTGTTTTGTTTCTTAGTTTTCATTCATAATTCTATGTTCTTGCTTGCTATAAGACAGTAGAGAATAGATTTGAGACATGCCCTTGGAGGCACCTCAAATTTCCTGTTTCTTTGTAGCTTCCATGTTTTCTTCATTCATAGTCACATTAAAGAATTCTTGATTGCTCTTTAATAACTAAGGAATATTGTTTTCTTGTTTCATTTATGGTTTTATGCAAGCTAAGTATGATTCATGGTATGCCCTGATTACTCATGTCTAATCATAGCTCCACCTCTGAAACCGCTCTTTGATTGATTAGATTGTCATTTGTTGAACTAAGGAGGTCTTGTACTGATATTTACCTTTGCCTAAAACTATGCAATCTTGCTTCAAAGTGCCCAATAGCTTGGAATAATATGTTTAGGTGTTCCTTCATAGTGATTTTAGTTGTTTGTTCATCTTAAGTGTATTTACCCAAAGTCTGATAGCCATTTCCTAAAGTTAGAGAGTCATATATCTCTATGAATGGCTTGAATGTTTATTTCTATGCATTAATCAACTTATAGTTACATTTCTCATGATTAATGGTTTTCCCTACCATGTTTATGTCAGCTATTAAACTATTTATGCTTGAAATCCTTTTTTATTCACAAATTTGATGTCCATATCACTCCATTTTGCCCAAAGATCCATTTTACCTCGAATCAAATCGGTCCTTCAACAACCTTGTATCACCACCTGAAAAATTTCTTGACCTTTTCGACCCCATAGCCCAGTTGATCTGACATCTTTTTACCTATATTATGTCTTTGATCAGTTCATCCCTCACAACCTAAAAACCAAAACCAAAAAACCTACTTCATAACTAGCCTAAAATCAGAACACAATAAGCATACACATAGATATCCCTTACACAAATAGAGAGAGCCCTCTCTGAGTCCAGGAAGGCTAGGTCCTTGGGCTCCAAAGATTGGTTTGATGTTACACTATCATTTGGCTTGCCAATCAGCCAAATCACGGGACACTAACAGATGTAAATCCTTTTTGAACAGTGTCCCATACTTCGTAACCTTGCGCCAAGAGATAGACCTCCATTCTTCCTTTCCAAAGTGCATAATTATTTTCATCGAATAGAGGTACACCATTCTTGGTATGCTCCATGACCTCCTTCCAGCTGTTAAAATGCTATTGAAGGAACCAAGCTCTGATACCAATTCTTGGAAATACTGAGAGGGGGGCATGAATCAACATTCCTTCTCATTAGAGCATTAGTTAATATTCAATTATTATCAGTGTTTGTACAATGATAGTAACAAACAAGAGGAACACAAATGCACACAATTTTTAAGGTGGAAACCCACTCTGGGACAAAAACCACCTAATGATTTTCTAATAATTCTTTAATATTCAACTCCAATTGAAAATAAAGCTCCAACTTCCTAGAATCTAGAAAAGCATTCTTCTCTAGCTCCCACCGGATGGACGCTCCAACGCCCGAGATTTTTCAATAGTCAATTGAACGGATTCCCCAACACCCAATGAGCTACAACTCACCCTAGCACCACCCTACCACCCTATAGAATAATAAAAGAATAATGGACTCCCGTACCAGGGAAAATGGTCCACTTTACAATGATATAGAATGATGTAGAAGAAGAAGATATACTAGACCATAACCCCAAATTTGACACAACCACCTAATAATGATCCTAGACCTCCCAACACTGCCTCTTTAACCCTTGGCAGATAGATACTAGTACAATTTGTACAATAATGTATTTACAATGACCAAGTACAATGATAACTTTACAATGATTATATGTAGTGCTGCCCACTTGAAGACTTCATATAATGAACTTTTTGTTGTTGTTATGTACCTTGGTTTCTGCTCTTGTCATGCTACCCTCTGCTGCACCTTGTTTTTTTTTTCTACCGTAGAAAGTCTGGTCCTTTGCAACCCTTGACAACACATGATCTAGCTCTTTCTTGCCTTCTAGGAGCTCGATATTGAAACTAGTGTATCTCTATTATTTCAGATCCTCAATATATGATTTTTAGTATTGTAGTAGTCATTTGAGTTGTCTTTCCAATGCCACAGGTATTACCCAATTTGGATTCTTCAAGAGAGAGTTATACCCAATCTCTCACAATGGCCTAATTATGGACTGTTTCAGTAGAGCGTACTTGTACGGCATGCCATGTGTCACTATTTCTTCATTTGGCTCTAAAATTGATAGAGAGAAAACAAAATATTGTGCACTATCCACCACTTTTTATGGAATTCCAATCCGATACTCAGAGAGAGATTTCACTACAAGAAAAAAGGACATTGGTGAGGGGCGAAAAATGTCACCAGAAGCTCATTGGTGAGGGTCAAAAGAGCCTTCGTCACCAAAAACTAAACGTCACCAAAGGTGGCGTCGCTGAAAGTATAGGTGTTGTGGTGAAATTCAAGGTCCGTCACCAATAATTATTAGAAAAAAGGTTAGACAGAAATTCCACGATGACTTGTTTCTGTGTATCGAATTCCTTGGGTTTCTCAAGGAGGAAATGAATATCACAATTTATATGAATGCTTAAGTTGAGAGGGGCTTCAACAAGTGAACGTGGGAGTGATTTTAGGAGCATAAAAAATATTAATTATGACTTTTCAATGACCCATGCCCCAACCCAATGGGGTTTTAGCCCACTAACTGGGGGTACAAACTTCAAACATGAATATATCTCAAACCGTGAAGAATTACATGGCGTGCCATATATCAACGGAAACATCTCGACAAGTAGAAACCATAAAAGAATTATTGACCCAAAATATATTAATTTTGTAGGTCAAAATTCCCATGCATCATTGGGTTAGCCCCTGGTGCTGCTTGGGTTGACATTAATGACAACCGTTGATCAACACTATTTTCTTTTGTACATATTTCATCTAAATAGTCGTGAACGAAAGCTCTTAAACCCAAACTACTTAAATTGAAAAATACATTACAAATTTTATCTAAATAGCCAGGGCTAGGAAAATATCCCAATCACATGAGTTCTAGTATATTCTCATTAAATATTTTATCTAAATGGCCATAGCCCAAAGTTGTTAAAGCGAAACTTCAAAACTGAGAGATGATCTACAAATTCTACCTAAACAGTTGGTTCTAGAAAAAAGTTCCCAATTTCCCCCATTCCATCCTGTTTTCAAAAAATATTTCATCTAAACACCATGACCAAAGCTCCTAAACCAAAATTCCATAATTTAAAAGCGCACACCAAATTCTATCTAAAAATATAGGGCTACAAAAATCTCCCAATCATCGTAATTCTATTATGTTTTTATACCATATTTCATCTAAACATCCATGAGCCAAAGCAGTTAAAGAAAAACTCTTCAAATTTAGATACCTAGTGAAAATTTTATCTTAACAGACAGGGCTAGAAAAATCTCCCAATCACCCCAATTTATATTGTTTTCATAACATGTTTCATATGAGTAGCCATTCCCCGAAGTTTTTAAACTTGATCTTTGCAAATTTAGAAATAGAGCATCCTCCCTTTAGCAACACTTACTTAGACCTATAACTAGACCTAATTTAGAACTACATCTCTCCTAGCCTCCTTGATAAAATGAGCTCCTTCTCACTTGATGTTCTTGCCTTCATACTAAGCCCTCATTAAATAATATTTCCTAGCTAGGCCTCTTCAGAATGATCTAGAACTTACGAATTTTATCTACTTAGACCTTAGGAAATATTATTTTTTATGTTTAATTTTCTTTTATATTTTAAACCTCATCTCGGGTCCAAATCCCCTTCTCTTGGGTTATTTTCCCACAAAACATTTTTTGGTGATCAAAATCACACAAACCCATCTCACTAGGCTTTTAGAGTACCTCCCAAGCTACATAATTTAACAACACAGTCTAGTTGTAGTAATCGTAACTTGGTCAAGCTCCTATAGTCAAGCGAAGACTTTGTTTGGTTCCCAAGTTGAAAATTAAGTAAAGGTAGTTGTGAGGGAATGATAACTAGGAAGGGTTGGGGAAGCTCAAGGAATGAAAAAGTGTGCTAACACTTGCTGGACAATGTCAATGCATGTTGAGGAGTGTTAAGGAGTGTCGATGTATCACAAGGGAGAACTAGGTCAAAATACATGGAAATGGACAAACAAGAGTGTGTTCCAGTGAGTCTCAGTGAATTCAAGTGTTCCAAGGATGAAGTGTGTTATAAAAATTTCATAATAGGATTTTTAAGAGGCTAGCCTACGATTGCAATAAGGGACTTTGTTAGACTCCTGTATTTCACAATTTACAAGGTGACTAATCACTGATTTGATTTTTCATATACTGAAAATAATATTCTATGGTTATCCTTTATTTTCAGAGAAGAAAGGGAGACCTTGGATGTCAAAGAGAATCAAATGAATCAATTTTCCTTATAGTTCAGTGGAAAAGAGAAAAAATTTTACTCACAAGGTCTGACGGGGATAAAACTTCATTTATGCCCTCGTTCCATTTCATTTCATTCACCCTCTTTTCCCCCCTCATTTCCTCCATATTCTCCCATGCTCTGAAACCCATTCCCCACCATGCTTCTCTTCCATTTTGAAATATACGTTGCCTTACCTTTCTTCTGCCTTTCCGCTTTACCCTTCCACCTTTACCATTTCATTGCTTTTTATTCCCTGATCTCTATCAAAGTTAGGCCCTCATCGCATTTCAAAGACTTTACATATTTGGCATTGGAACTAAACTTTAAATAATGTGATCATCGATTTGCGATATCGTGTCACATTGTTTTACCTTGTGAGTGCCCACAATCTATTTTATTTAGTTTGCGATGCAGTAAGTCAGCCCCACCTCAGCAGCTCTGCCCCATTACACAGTCGTTGCAATACATTTTTATATCATATAAAGCTTCATAACACTGACTGCTTGAAAACCTTCCACCGATTCATAACACTCCACCAATTTCCAGTGGGCCCCACTTCCCGGCACTTCACAAATTTTAGGAGTTTACCACAAAAATTATAAATAAAACTTAAGAATTACAATGTGCACCTGTGATCTGGTCCCACTTCTTCCCTGCCACATCACTCATCTCTTCCCCCACGAATCACACTTCGTAGATTTTAGAGTTTACATATTCCGCGCTTATAACTAAATGCTACAAATTGCGATGTGGGATGTGGTCCGGTCCCACTTACCCTCCATGTCACCTCCCCATCATGTCACATTGCCGATCATATTCTTTATAAATTAAAATTTAAATGTTGTGAAGTGCGCGGATTCGATGCCACTTCATAGCTAAATTCTATAGAATTTCAGGTCCTGGTGAACGAGTTTTCACTATGTTTTGTATGTATAAAAGGTCAAGTCAAGACTATGAGGTTTATAGCTCATTTCATGAATAAATAGGCCAAAAGACCTAGAAAAAATGAAAGGCTTTCCATCTCATCATGCCACCATCATCTTTAAATCCGACGACCTACGTTTCATTCCAACCCCCCTTTACCATCCTTACTTTATCCTTACATTGGCAGTCCGGAATGAATGGTTTTCAAGAAAGGGACCCCCTTATGTATCACTCTCTAATGAATTATCACCCCCCCCCCTCTTTCGATTGCCACTTACCACTTCAGAAGGGTCTAAAATAGCACTTTTATCATACAAAACTATTTTCCCCAAATGAAAAACCATTTTTTAGCTAGTTTTATGAGTCTATTTTCAAGGGAGATTCTGGGGAGATGGGAACGAATTTTGACAAACCAAGATAGGTTTTTATTAAGCACAGGTTGAAAAACAAAAACTTCTCCCATATTTTTCACAAGTTTCTTCAGTTGAGAGAATCAAAAGCCATCTCTCAGCCCTATATTTCGAATTTCCATTTTTTCTGTGATTGTCATGATTTTGCAGCAACTTTTGTGGAGAGCTGGAGATGAATTTTAAAAATAAAAGGGGGTTTTTTACAATCGTGAGGCAAAGAAAAATAATCTCTCTCAGATTTTTCATAGGTGTCACCTCTAGGAAGAAAAAAATGTCTGAGTTGACACCTATTTTTTAGTAGTTTCGCCCATTTTTCACAGCATGACAGACATCCCAAGATTTTTAGGAATTTGTTTTTTGATGATGATTCTTTGAGTCTCAACTCTGCATCTTTTCCATACACCTTTCTATACCTTTTTCATTCACCTGAACCTTCCCAGTTGTCAATATCATTGTATATTAATTGCAAAAGAGCATCTAAAATGGTTTTTAACTATATTTTGTGTCTGCTGTTTGATTTAGATTTTTTCTCATTTAGCTGCGGAATCTTGCCACTTTCCGCAGCTGCTGCAACTTTCCGCAACCATTTTGTGAAAGTCTATGTTACAGGTGTCCTCAGGAAAAAAGAGCCACATGGGCAAGTCAGAAATGATGTGGACATGGATCGTGTCCTATTGGCTCGAGCAAATTCACTTAAGGAAGCTGCGGTCAAAGGTGGCCAAGTGGAAGTCAACCGTAGAGTCCCACGGTGACAGGACTCTGTTTCTCGTCATGTGAAGATTCATATGGCCGTTTCTGAGTTGCAGGAGACAAATAAACACCTGTACATGGATCCATAAGCCGAATTCAAACATCCACTCTGCATAGATTTACTCCTCAACGCGGCCATGATCCTAGATCTCTGGACGTAATGGTTTACGTGTTCTCCATCAGCACAAACTTTAGGGAATTAGTTATATTTCCTTGTTATAAATAATGCGTTTGCATACGCATATTAGATTAGTCTCCATTAGCCTCCAAATAGCTCTGTAATGTAATTACGTTGCCACTGTGCCGTAATATCACCTTTCTGTTATGACTGCATTTTAATATATAAGAAGACTCTGTTTCCAAACGTAATTCGTACTTGAAGATTGTTGCCAAGGCTGGTGTAGAGGGCCCCTGCACACGCTGAGGTTTTGTGCATTATTGTATAGTTCTTGTTTTATTTCTTTAAGCTCATTGTGCCATAATTCATTCATGTGTTTATACATTGCATCTTTAATAGTATATATGCTTCATTTATGTTTATAATCTTTCATGCTTTACATCTTGCTTCTGTCCATAATCTTTCATGTTTTATGTTATTGTTAACTGATCAGTGTTCTTGTTTCAGGTTATAAATAGGCAGCCCGGGCATTTGCATAACTTTTTGACTAATGACATGGAATTAATATTGTTCTGCTGCTAATTTACTTTTCTTAGTTTCTGTTTAATTTCAGTACTGCTTTGTTTATTTTAGTCTTGCACATTTGTTTCAGTAGTTAGATTTAGATATATCAAATTGTTCATGTCATTTTCAGTTACCTCTGAAAGCCACAGCTGGACTGATGGTGAGGGATTGAAGTATGAATGTATAGTTTGATATTAGTTTACTTTCTGCAAGTTATATATATTAAATTTCTCATGACATCTTCAGTTACCTCCGAAAGCCGCAGCTGGACTGATGGTGAGGGATTGAATTATGAATGTGTAGTTTGATATTAGTTTACTTTATGCAAGTTAGAAATATTAAATTGCTCATGACATCTTCAGTTACCTCCGAAAGCCACAGCTAGACTGATGGTGAGGGATTGAATTATGAATGTGTAGTTTGATATTAGTTTACTTCCTGCAAGTTAGATATCAGGTTACTCAAGTTGTTTATGGTTACCTCCGAAAATCATAGCTGGACTAATGATGAGGGATCAGAAGATAAGTTGATGTAATTTTATTTAGATTTACTTTGTTGTTTCTTTTGTGTTTGAACAGCAGCAAGAATAATGAGTTTCATTATCAGTAGTTCATTGTTTGTTTGACTAGAGTAGTGATGCAATTTCATTTTCTTTGAAGAATTAATTTTGTCATTATGTGTTTTTAAAATTCTTTTGAAGTTTGGAAAATCATTAGAAAGACATTGTTGTCTTGAATATTTGTCTCCATACTTGTTTTTCAGAATTTCATAAAAAATCCAAAAACGACCAAAAAGTAAGAGATAGGTTATCTTGCACATATAGTGTGCCACACTTCATCAGCTTACGAATCCCGGATTGATAAATTAATGTAGCAATTTAGGACACACTAAATTGACCAAACATTTTGGCGCCGTTGCCGGGGAAGTGTAACTAGGTAGCCAATTTCTTTAAAAAAAAAAAACAAAATAATAAAAGAAGGGAAAACTTGATAATTTCTTGAAGTATGCTCTCCTCTTGCACCTAGTGTGATCTGGAGGATCAGAAAAGAGAATTATTGGTTTATTAATTTCTTAAGTATGCTCTCTTCTTGCACCTAGTGTGACCTGGAAGATCAGAAAGAGAATTATTATCCCTACTTTAAAAAAAAAAAATGACATGCATAGAGCAAGAGATTCTAGGGGAAGGTTTATAGCTAAAGCCAAGAGTTCAATTTTCACAACTCCATCTTCTTCAAGGCATAGACAAGAATCACCACCATCTACCCCTAGCCTTAATATTTTTGGAATTCAAGGAGCAGCTGAATTAGAGGATTCTCCTATACCACCTACTAAATCTCATTTAGAAAAGGAAGAGACTCTCTCTCATCCTCCCTTGATAGAAGAATCAGAGGAATTTAAGGACTCTAAAGAAACTATCATGGCATAGGAAATAATAGATGGATTTGGAGGTAGAGGTAGAAGAGGAGGAAACAATGGAGACAACAATGGTGAAGGAAATAATGAAAGAAATAGGGAAGGAGACAACTTGTTTGGATTCCCTATATTTGATGAGGAAACTCATACAACGATGAAAAATATCTCACCATCTGTCCTCCCTAACTTTTATGGATTGCGAAGTGAGGATCCTGAAACATTTCTGTTTGAGTTTGAAGTCGTGTGCCAAACCTATGACTATATGGAAGACTCTCAAAAACTCAAATTGTTTCCTTCAACATTGAAGGGAGCTACTTTGAAATGGTTCATGGGATTAGCCACTCAATCTATTAGGACTTGGAATGATATGAAACAAACATTTTTGGATAGATACTTGGACTATTGTATGCCCACCAATCACAAGGATGAGGTATTCAAAATGATGCAAAAAGAAGATGAAATTTTGGAAGACTTAATTGAAAGATTTCAATACAACTTGAAAAGAGCAAAGATGAGCAACTTAGATAATGAAACCTTGAAAGCCCTCCTATTAAAAGCCATTATAGATGAATGGATAGACATTTTAAACATGATGGGGAAAGGAGACATATCTCACCTTCCATTTCGTGACATAACAGAACTATGTATCCATCTCTCAAGGGGAAAATCTAAAACTGGAAAAGGGCCTAGGGATTCTTCTCTTATTAGGGCTAACAAATCTGCAACTGGATCGGTAAGTAGGGAAGAGATTGGTAATATGCTTGATGAGTTCAAAACTGATATCTTAGGGAGCCTTAGTGAACAACTAGACACCCTTAAAATCCAAAACAAGCAAAAAGCAGAAACAGATGCTTTAGCCATCTTTTGTCCGAAATGTAGGAAGAAACATGCTTTAAGGGAATGTCCTTTGGATGCAAAAGTTGTAGAAACATGTATGATTTTCTCAGAGAATCATGAGATCAAGGATTGTCCTTCAATTCCTGGACTCAAAGCTGTTTTTCAAGAAGACCCAAATTCAGTAGAATCTCTCTATTTTGTTGCAAGAAGACCTTGGCAGGGACAACAAACCCAAGGGTTTAACAACCCTATGAATCTTCAAACCCCACCAAATTGGAATCCTTGGCAACAACCTTGGCCCCAACATCAAAATCCATATCAGCCATGGGTACAAGGGATGCAAAATCCTTATGGGAGATTTGCTCAATTTTATCAATATCCTCCATCTTTTCAAAATCAACAAGATCCACAACTTCCAAACACAAATCCACAACTTTCATTGCCATTTCCACAACAAAAACCTTCTCAACAAAATCCAAATCCTCAACTTATGCTCCCATACCAATAAAATACAAATCAACTTCCAACTCAGCCATTGCCAAATCCTAACAATAAGAATCCTTAGAATACTTACATGGTAGAAGGACAACAATTTCCTACCTATATGATTGTTCCTCTCAACGATGTACAACTCAGATCTGGTAGAGTTTTAGAAAAACCTTCTATATATATTCAAGAGCAAGATACCTCTGAGGAGGATTCTCTTCAAGTCAATAAGGGTTCCGAGGAAGAATCTCTTCAAAATTCAAACATTCAAAAAGAAAAAGAAAAGTTAACATCCACAACTCCTATAGTTGAGCAACCCGCATCTTCATCTACACCTCCTTTTCCTGAAAGACTACAAATTGACAAGGGGGTGGAAAAACAAATCTTGTTGCCTAACTATGATTTTCTAGATGAATTGAAGAATGTTTGTATCAAGATTCCCTTGTTACAAGCCATTTGAGAGATTCCTATTCTAGCAAAAACAATAAAGGAGTTGAGTTTCAAAAGACCAGGAAGGAAACTAAAAGACACAAGAAGAATCCACCTGGTAGGAAAGATTGCAGATATTATGGTGGGAAAAATTACCATGCAGAAGTATGTAGATCCAGGAAGTCCAATTGTCAAGACACATATAAATGGGATAGAAATTCCAAACACATTGATTGACTTAGGGGATGCTATCAACATTATGAGTAGACAGACTATGGACCAGCTTAAACTTCCTAACCTTATTTTTACACCTACTTTACTGCAACTTGCAGATCGATCAATTATTAAACCAGATGGTGTATTAGAAGATATTTCAGTCTCCTTAGATTCTTGGGAATATCCGATAGATTTTATGATTTTGACTCCCAAGAGTAATCTAGGAGGACACCCACTTATCTTAGGAAGACCTTGGCTAGCCACAGCTGATGCTTTTATTAGTTGTAGATCTAGGGATATGTACATTTCTAATGGTAATTCGACAAAGAAATTCAATTTGTATCCTCCAGCAAAAGCAATCATAGAAGTAGGAGACAATGAATGGGTCGATGATGAGGACATTATACAACTTGTATTTACCATTTCTGAAATCAGTGAGGATAGTCAAATTCTGAACACATTAGAAAATTTTGAGACATCTTCAGAATATGACCCCACACAATTTCAGCTGGAATCCGACATAGAATATTTATCATCAAGACAAATGTCTCTTTACTCTATGGAAGAGTTTGGTAGTTCTACTATTGAGATTTTTCCAGGAAAAACATTGAATATCAACAAACATTTGGAAAAGTCACAACAAGAAGAACTAACCGAAATCTTGCAAAAAAATTCTATTGAATTTGCATGGGAGTATACCGACATGAAAGGTATTGATCCTAAGACTTGCATCCATCATATCTATATTGAGGAAAATAGTAGACCAATCAGACAACCTCAAAGAAGGATGAATCCAAATCTTAGGGAGATAGTGAAAGAAGAACTCCAAAAACTACTCAATGTAAACTTCATTTATCCAATTTCAGATAGCCGATGGGTTTCTCCTTTGGTTATAGTACCTAAAAAGAATGGTAAATGGAGGGTGTGCATTGATTACAGGGAATTGAACAAAGAAACTTTGAAGGATCAATTTCCTTTGCCTTTTATCGATCAGGTATTAGATACATTAGCAGGTAAAAAGTACTTTTCATTTTTGGATGGTTTTAGTGGCTATAATCAAATTCAGGTAGCACCTGAAGATCAAGATAAGACTACATTTACTTGTCCATGGGGAACTTTTGCCTACCGAGTGCTTCCTTTTGGGTTATGTAATGCACCTGCAACATTCCAAAGAGCAGTACTAGGAATTTTTTCTGATCTAATCCATGATTTTGTAGAGGTTTATATGGATGATTTTACAGTTTATGGTAATTCATTTGAAGAGGCATTAGAAAATTTGGAAAAAGTTCTTATAAGATGTAAAGAAACAAACCTTTCATTAAGCCATGAAAATGCTTTATGATGTTTACTGAAGGGATTTTTTTAGGACATCATATTTCAGGAGATGGGATTAAGGTTGATAGATCAAAAGTTGAAGTCATCTCCAAGTTGCCTATTCCAAATTGTCAAAGAGATGTTAGAAGTTTTCTAGGATTTACCGGTTACTATAGAAGATTTATAGAAAACTTCACTAAAATAGCATCTCCACTCTTCAAATTGCTTACAAAAGACTGTGAATTTAAATGGGATCCTGATTGTCAATCAGCCTTTGAAACTTTGAAAACAAAAATATCTGAAGCACCTATCTTGAGAGGACCAAATTGGAAACTCCCTTTCCATATTTCTACGGATGCTTCAGATACAGCTCTAGGAGCTGTGTTGGGTCAAAAATATTTAGTTCCTTATGCCATTTATTATACCAGTAAAAATTTGACTCCCACAGAGTTGAATTATACTGTGACTGAAAAAGAGTTTTTAGCTGTTGTTCATGCAATTAATAAGTTTAGACATTACATAACAGGCTATGAAACTTTTATTCATACTGACCATTCTACAATTAGATATTTAATGAACAAACCTGTTACTAATGGCAAAGTGACAAGATGGCTCTTACTTTTGCAAGAATTCAATATTACTGTGTTGGATAGACCAGGAAAACAGAATACAGTAGCTGATTTCTTGTCTAGAATTCAGAATACTAAAGAAGATTCTCCTATAGAGGATAAGTTTCCTGATGAATACTTGTTTGCAGTAACTATTAAGACCCCTTGGTATGCAGATATTGCTAACTATTTGGTTACAGGGAAACTACCTTCACATTTATTTTCAAGAGAAAAACGAAAAATTATTCAGGAGAGTTCAAAATATTCATGGATTTCTAACGAATCGTTTAAAACAGGGCCAGATCTTGTGATCAGAAGATGTGTCAGGGAAGATGAAATGCCTGATATTCTTAAGGCATGTCATGATGAACCATGCGGCGGACACTTTGCGGAAAAAAGGACGGCCTATAAAATCCTTTCTTTGGGATATTATTGGCCTTCCCTCTTCAAAGATGCAAAACAATATGTCAAAAGGTGTGATAGCTGCCAAAGAGTAGGGAAACCTACTCTTTCAAATGAAATGCCATTGCAAACACAGGTACTCATTGAACCCTTTGAAAAATGGGCTTTAGATTTCATTGGACCTATTAATCCACCATCTAAGCAAAAGAAGTATATATTGGTTTGTACCGATTATGTTACTAAATGGGTAGAAGCCAAAGCATTAGTATCTGCTACTGAAAATTCAGTTGTTCATTTTCTTTATGAGGATATTTTTACTCGCTTTGGTGTTCCAAGAGAAATTGTGACAGATCAGGGGAGCCAATTCACATCCAATTTGGTGGAGAAGTTGATAGAAGAATACAAAATCAAGCACAGAAGATCTACTCCTTACCATCCGCAAGCAAATGGTCAAGTGGAGTCCACAAACAAAGTTCTTGAAAGTATCATCACCAAAACTGTTCATCTACATAGAAGAGATTGGGCAGAAAGGCTTCCTAAAGCCTTGTGGGCCTACAGAACTACATGGAGAAATACAACAGGACATTCTCCCTATGAACTTGTTTATGGGAAAGAATTCTTGCTCCCCATTGAGTTCCAAGTCAAGACCTTCAAGATAGCAGTTCAGTTGGGGATGGACTTATGAGAAGCCCAAAAGCATAGAATGGAGCAGTTGAATGAGCTAGATGAGATCAGACAAGAAGCAATTTTAAGAACTGATCTAGTTCAATATCAAAGAACTAAATGGCATGACAAGTACATCAAAGAGAAGAAGTTTCAAGAAGGAGATCGGGCATTGTTATTTGATTCCAAGTTTAAAGATTTTCAAGGAAAATTTCAGACTCATTGGCTTGGGCCATATGAGATTGACAAGATCTTTAGCAATGGAGCGGTAAGAATCAAGACCATTGATGAGTTTCAAACTCCCCTTATTGTGAATGGCCACAGATTGAAAGTTTATCATAAGCCACTCTCAAAAGAGGATTTTGTCAAAATGTTTCAAGAAAATTCTGCAATCAGGCTGGTACAGAAGAATTCTTCTTCTCCACCAGCCTAGCTTTTGTTCTTTCAATTAAAAAATAAATAAAAATAAAAATAAAATAAAAATAAATAAATAAATAAATAAATAATTTGTATAAGCCTGAAAACCAATCACTGATTGGCAGTCTTATACAGAAAATATAGGGTGAAAATCAGGAACACCTGACACTCTATATTTTCCAAAAAAAAAATCTCTCTTTCATTTCACAAGTTTTGTGACCACCCACTCCATTCCATTCCACTTCATTCCACTTCATTTCACTTCATTTCACTCCATTCCACTTCATTTTATCTATTTCATTCCATTTTCACCAATAAAATTCTTTTTCATGACCATTTCCATCTAGTCATTTGTCATCCGTTCATGTTCATTCACCCAAATAATAGCTGTGTCAGTTTCCGCAGCTGACATCTGTTTCTGCAGCTGACTCCAGTTTCCGTAGCCAGAAGCAGATTCCGCAGCTACTACTCTGTTTTCAAAAGAATGTACAGCCAGATGTTATTTCCATAATCATGAAATTAAATGCAGGTGAGAGGACCAATTATGAAGACATGGGGCATTCAAGATACCATCAAAGAGAAGAAGTTTCAAGAAGGAGATTGGGCATTGTTATTTGATTCCAATTTTAAAGATTTTCAAGGAAAATTTCAGACTCATTGGCTTGGGCCATATGAGATTGACAAGATCTTTAGCAATGGAGCGGTAAGAATCAAGACCATTGATGAGTTTCAAACTCCTCTTATTGTGAATGGCCACAGTTTGAAAGTTTATCATAAGCCACTCTCAAAAGAGGAATTTGTCAAAATGTTTCAAGAAAATTCTGCAATCAGGCTGGTACAGAAGAATTCTTCTTCTCCACCAGCCTAGCTTTTGTTCTTTCAATTAAAATAAATAAATAAATAAATAAAAAATAATAATATTTTGTATAAGCCTGAAAACCAATCACTGATTGGCAGTCTTATACAGAAAATGTAGGGTGAAAATCAGGAACACCTGACACCCTATATTTTCCAAAAAAAAAAAAATCTCTCTTTCATTTCACAAGTTTTGTAACCACCCATTCCACTTCATTTCACTCCACTTCATTCCATTTCACTTCATTTTATCTATTTCATTTCATTTCACCAATAAAATTATCTTTCATGACCATTTCCATTTAGTCAATTGTCATCTGTTCATTTCCATTCACCCAAATAATAGTTGTGTCAATTCCATGGTAGCATTTGTTTCCTGTCTCTCGATTTCCGCGGCAGGCTTGAATTCATGGCTTCTACTCTGTTTTTCAAAAGAATGTACAGCCAGATGTTATTTCCATAATCATGAAATCAAATGCAGGTATGAGGACCAATTATGAAGACATGGGGAATTCAAGATATCAATGAGGAGCAACTAATTGAAGACCAAGGAAAAATGGCAAGAATTCCAAGGTATGAGTAAAAATTTATTTCAAATGGCATTTAAAACACATTTTTACATAGTTATGAACCATAAGCTCCATTATGTGCAATGATTGTATTGAAAAACTCCGTAACCACTCCATGATCTCTGTACAATCCTCCCACAATCCTTGCATTCATTCTCAAACGGTCCCATAATTAAACCTCCGATCTTCACTCATACTCCGATATTCCACCTGTGACAATGAGACGTAGTTGATTTGACTACGGCTTCTTTCAGCCGCATAAAATCCGTAGCCGTTGTTTAAACGTGCTTACATTTATTTTTCAGCCACCAAATTTCAAACACTGCCGGATGTGTTATACTCTTCCTATTGTTCTATTAATCTCACAGCCGTATCTCTGTCGTGCTCACGTAACCCTTCTCTGTTCCGCTTCGTTCTCTGTTACGTTACAGTCTGTATATCCATTCTCTGATATCTACCTGCAGTCATCGTGCTCATTTCCGTTCATTCAGCCGT